>JAQIXG010002252.1:0-18297 GCA_034700105.1 Oconnorella tubifera | reverse complement strand
ACCCCCCACTCACCCATCCGCCTAACCTTTTGCCGCCACCAGTCCAATGCCTGCCGTCTTTGCCTTGCGTATGGCAATGTCCATACAAAAGTTGCCGACCACTGGACCCAACACGTTCATGCCATCAACATGAGCGACGGCCACAGCGTCGCGGACCACACGCGGTTCAACATCACTTAACGTGATGCCACTCTCTATGTCATTCACGTACATCTCTACAACGATAAGCCTCTTACTAAAGAGTGCAGAAAGTTAAATCTGAATTACCTTATTATACGAAAGATGTAGCTGTCAATTTAAATATCTTACTAAAGAGTGAAGTGAGTGAAGTTTAACGTCTAGATTACTGTACTATATAAACATATCTCAAATGTAGCTGAATGTAGTTAAAATTTGCTTTAGGCTTGAGAATAAAAAAGTTATCAAAAGTTAATACAGTTTTTTCACCATACAACCAAATGTTTTATAAATACTTATAATCTGATAAAATAAAGATATAATTTTATACCGAGTCGATTGAGACCGTGACTGAAATGTCCTCTATGATCAGCTGCTAACAGCTGAAATAATAACACAATCATTTATAAGTTATACAATAAGTTAAATTGCATTGTTTTAATGTACCAATTTGTTTATATTAATATATAACTGTCCAGGGGGGGGGCAAATGTACAAATAAAACTTTTGATTTAGGAACAATCTAGGAATTCTTAAGACTATGATTAAACGTAGGAAAAACCTTAGACTTTCTTAAGTGCATGTTCAGTTAATTTAGTTAACTCATTTGACTTACAATAATACTCAAATCATAACGAGAAACATTAATAATTAATAAATACATGACACAAAATTAATTATAAACTAAATAATTAATTTTTAATTAATAATAATTAATTAAGATTTATTACGGTGTCGGCTAGAGCGGTAGAATGTGTTGGCTTTGTGCCAACTGCCACCATGCATCTCTCTATGAAAGACTTCACCTGTAATAGATAGTCAACTTTATTATCTCTTTTATTATCTTATTATCTTATCTAATATCTTATTTGTAATCTTATTATCTAGCTAATAACTGTCTACAGTAATTTTTCAATTCTATGAAATGCTATATTTCTATTCATAAACCTTAACTTCGCAATTCTTATTGGTTCATCTTAACAAGGGATCTGTAACAGCCAATCACAAACGTCGGACGTGAAATTATTCAATTATACGTCCGACGTACAAATAACCACGAGACCGGTCATAAAATGCAAAAAATAATAAAAAAATATGTACATACCTCTGGGATGGCAACAAGAACGCCAGGAACATTAAGCTCCTCCCCTAGATGCCTGACAGGGGCGTGGCGGGGGCGTGGCCTCAGTGCCAGTAGGCGGGTCAGCAACCCCCTCAATGCTAAACTTTCTCTCTTTACAAAAATTGACATCGTTTATATTTTTAATCTGCAACAAAAAGTTAATTAACTGCTAAAAGAAACAGATTATTTTTATCCGCCAATAAGAATGCGAGATAGCATGAAGTTAACCAATCAGTGGTCGCGTTGGTTATTTGTTGGCAGAATTAAAATATTGTGATATGTTGGTTTTGTTCATTTTTTTGAAACGCCCCCTTCAAATATTTTAGATTGTGTCTCAAATTCCCTCAACTAGTAGAACCCATCAACCCAACACCCATTCAAAAAGACTTATTATGCTTCGAAAAATAACTATATTGGTTATGATGGTTATCTACCAAAAATCACTATAATACTAGGCCTAAAGATTTGAAATAAGCCTACTCCATGACACATGAATTGTTTTTTGTTACAATATTACGAACAACTGATTAAGCTGTTTTATACTCTGACAATAAACAGTATACTCGTTCTATTTCAGTTTATCAGACAGAAAACTGATTTACTAAAATGATTTATTCATAATTATAGGCGTTATTAAGTTAAATGTAAATATAACCGAGTGACTGAATCATACCTAATGGCTTATCAGATTCTACAAGGAGAAGGCAAGGCAAGGCAAGAAGTAGGTTAATTAGGGGGTTAACACCGCCCCCTCGAATCCCAACAAAATAATTAACTGATGAGAAAGTTAAATAGGTCTTCAGAAATTTCAAAAATAAAGTATATAAACTAAAAGCAAAAAAGGTCGTAATGCATCTGTATAAAGAAAGCTCCCCTCCCTCATGCTTAAATCCTGGCTGCTCTACTAGACTTGCTGCACCCTTTAGCCAGTAGGCCTACTTAGTTCAACAGCGTTCGAAAAAGCATAACTTATAGAAACACAAACTGTAATTATATTGAATAAAAATATAAAACAGTAGTAGTAGCATTAACATGATTGATTTAAAACAGCAGTCATTTACAATGCAACTAGAAGCGATGATTTAGAAAATAAAGAAAATAATATTTCAATAAAATGATCTCAAAATGTTACTTAGATCAGTCGTGGCGAAGCCAGGGGGAATTGTGGGGGGGGGGGATTATAACCGACCCCTATTGGAAGTATTTTTTAAAAGTGTTAATTCAGGGCGTAGTTTAGTGACAACCCCCCCCCTTGTGAGGATTTAGTGAAAAATTGAGCGGAGACCTAAAATTAAAGTGACAAAAAAATGTCATTGCTGCATTTTTAGACGAAATCCCCATTTGTGAAATCCTGGCTACAACACTGATCAAATCAATAAGAGAAAATGCAAAAATAACAAAAATAGAAAATATAACTGGACGGTTTGTAACTAGTCTAATTTACTACTAAATTAGATATTTGACAGCAGAATGGAAAATCGCGGGATACACGCTATGATAAATAGACAATGCGTTCAATCAGTTACACACTTCATAAAATAACAACAATACAAACAAATATGATAATAACAATAATAATAATTTGTCTATTTCTAATCATTTAGTAAAACAATTCTGACCATAAAGTACACAAGAGCTATACAAATTAAATCGCATTGTTTCAACTAAATAAACATTGCGCCAGATCTAAGATTTATAAGTTTCAATAAGTTCTATCAAATGTCTATATCTCAGATAGAGAGATGAAATCAAGAAATTTGAGTTAAACATTAGAAATTTGAGAAAATTGAGTTAAAATTTCATTATAATTATCATTAGTTTGGCTAAATTAAGTAAGATAACTATCAAATAATACGAACATTTAATAAAAATACTCAAAACAAACGCTTCGTATATAACTATACAACTATACTCAGATACATATAAATACATAAGCATTTAATAAACAAATACAAACAATATCAACAAAGGATACAATACAATGTAAATGACTCGACATATTTTACAGCTTCATGAAAATATTTTCTAATATACAATATGATGCATACGAATTATTGCATTACTTAAAATAAATATGAATTAGTTAAATTTTTTTACCACAGAGTGTATTAGACATTAACTGAAAATTCTGTATTGCTAATTTAACAAAATATAAATAAATAATAGTAATAATTCCTGAATAACAATAATATTAAATAAATCAGAGGCTTAATATTCAGCAAATCAGAAAATTCAATGAAATTTGTTTATTTAAAAATTCACGGAAAAATGACTGATTATCTGTATAGTAATGATGACATCATCATACTACACTGATCACGTGATACTACCATCCAATCAGAACACTCCAATTAATCACGTGGGCGTTAACAATTTTTCTAACACAAAAAGTAAATTTGATAAAATAAAAATTTCATCAAATGAGTCGGAATTTGTTATTATTTAATGCAATGATTGTAAATATTGATTGCACCTTAAATATTTACACATCATAAACTAGCATTGTGAGAATATTAAACGGGAAAATTAACAAATGGAAAGGATGAAAAATCAGCACATAGGTAACAATAACAAAAACACATAGTTAAAATAATGCAGGTTATATAAAACAAGCATTTCTGGAGATTTTTAGGGTTAATTTCTTGGAAGATAAATTATCGGCATTTGCCAAAATCAAAATGTTTGATGCCGAGAAATAGAAGATTTACTTTATTATTTAATTTCTATGTCTGGAGAGTTCGACGATTATAAATTAACAAATTCAACATTTAATGTAATTACTTTTTGTATTTAATTCATTCAAAGTTTAAAAATGGTAAATAACTACATTACTGTATATTTCTCCGGCTGCTCATTCGCATATAAATATAAGCAAAACTTTTGTAAATTTTTATTTATAAAGTTTTTCGCATATATATGCCATTTAACAAAAACTTTGCACGGTTTTATTATGAAACCGAATCAATTCATAAAATATAAATTTTTTGCAAAGTGCAAAACTTTTAGAACATTTTCAGAATTTTTAAAATTTATTAATCAGTGAAAGAAGTTCTATCTCCGCTCTTATTAAATTTAAATCAAATGTATAATTGAAAATAAATGCTAATTTTCTACTAAAAATCATATAATCCTGATAAAAAAATCATGAAATATAACCACTAACATATTGTCCTGACAGAAATACCATCTCATATTCTGATCATAAATATGAAAAAAAACATCGTAAAATCTACCCTTTACTAAAACTTTATCCTTCTTTATTAAATTAAAAATCATTACAACAATGCGCTTATATTCTATAATTATTACACTAATTAATTAAACTGATTTATTAAGATTTAAAACCATCAGAATTTTTGAGGCCATAATATTATATCATATAAACATAGCAAAAAACGTAATTTATTTTTGTAAAAATTCGAGGACATATAACTAAGCTGAGTTGGGTTCGCATTGTAAAAGTCGTACGATTGAGGGATCACTTTTGGCTCCATCTATAAACTCTTCCAGAGAGAGCCGTCCGTCAAGATTCTTGTCCATTTGCCGAAATATCTTGTCAGTCCTCATCTCAGGAGTCGACTCATCATCCGGCATCTTCATCACTGTGCCTACCATCTTGTAGATCGCCTGAAATAAGATAAAAATTGGTGTGACAAGTCAAAATGGATAAAATAAATCGGCCAAAAGGCTATTCATTTTAAGACTTAGGGTTATGATTCTAGTTATAGTTATGATTTGTGTTAGGGTTAAGGTTAAGTTTAGGGTTGGTTAGGGTTTGGGTTATGATTCTGGTTATAGTTAGGATTTGAGTTAGGGTTAAGATTAAGGTTGATTAGGGTTTGGGTTATTGAATGAACGAATGAATGGGGTCAAGTTTTATATGCGCTTTTGATTTAATTCACTACATGAGGTTACTGGTCATTTGTTTGCTGTTTAACGTAACATCAGCACAAAAAGACAACTCAGTGACATAGTCTGAACTGCAGAAAACAACCAGAATACTTAACTCTTTTGAACTTTTAACTCCTATGATAAATAAAGGGACAGAAAACGCAAACATTAGACCAAGACAGACAAAGATTATTATCAAGATATATATAAAAACTACATTCCATTTAAACCTGATGAAAATTCAACACAAAATGTAAAACATATTTTTGTAATACCGTAACGATCTCGAGCATTTCTTGTCTGGAGATATACCCATTCCCATCCAGGTCATACATATTGAACGCCCACTTCAGTTTCTGTTCTAGCTTCCCTCGTGATGTCACACTCAGGGCGCAGATGAACTCACGGAAGTCAATCGTCCCGTCAGCATTAGCATCAAATGTACGGAAAACGTGTTCGGCAAATTTGGACGCATCACCGTATGGGAAGAAATTCCCTACAGAGGAAGAAAAGAAAGAAATTGATTGATAACAAAATTGATTTAGTAATTTCAATAATGGCCTGTTTCAAGGGGTGCATATATGTATGGAATCCATATATATGTACAGATTTCCTAAAATTGGGTTAAATTACACAATGACTTTATAATTTAGTAGCATGACGTTTTTATACTCATGCTATCATTGTCCAATGAAAGAGCTGTACAACTGTGCGCCTTGCACATTTTAACCAGAATCTAAGACAAAATTATTATTTTTAGTTAAACAGACTCCCCTGATTCAAACATTAGTCATTTATTTCAACTTTCCACAATGAAGCCAAGTTGCTAAAATGGATTTGATCACACCTTGTGTGATCAAATCCATTATCAAAAACTTATTAGAATTTTCCTAGAAAATCTAAATCCTAGAAAATCTAGCATCTGGTCAAGTCAATCTATTCTTCAAAGAAAACAGTATTATTCTGAATTCTTAAATTCAATACATTCAAAATCATAATTAAATCCAGTTTGAATTATTTTGCTATTATTATATACCCCCATTAAATGATTTGCAAAAAATGTATCTGCATGCTGATTAAAAGAATAAATGACACTTCCTGTTTTTTCTCAGTAATATGATATTGACTGTGAAAGAAATAATTGTCTCAATTAAGAGGCTTTGCTTAATGTTACTGTGTATAATGAATAGACACAATAAGCAATGCTTTGCCTTTGCCTAGAAACTGAACTTATTATGTGTGTAGTTGAGTGACGTTTGTTTTGTTTGTAAAGAATTTGTTACTTGCATTGTATGATTTCTGATTGATCTATAATATAAGGCTCTCATTATTATAATTAGAAATTTGAAATTTTTATGAAAAATAAGTGACAAAAATTACATAAAATGGTTCAATAAAATAAGTGTCTTAAATAAATTGCAGTCATATGTGAACTATAATGTAGGCAAATTTAAGTAATAAATAATTCATAACAGTAGTGCTATTATCATCAGCAGTTACAATTTAATAAGAAATATTTAACACTAAAAATTAGGCAATGTAAAATAAAGTTTATTTATTATAAAATCGTATTTATAAGTAAAAATTAAAAAAATGAATATAATGTGCTTACAATCATATCTGAGATGTCAATACAAATTAATAAACACAAAACTGATTGGAACAGACAAATTAATTAAATTAATCAAGCTTAAACTGATATTTATATAACGAAACAAACGTATTAAAAAGGTAGCTCAGTCAGTCTATGTAATTAATACTCTATTTTATGAAATAATGACATTTAATGTAAGCTTAATATAATATAAAGGTTAATACGATTTTTAATTTGCTGTGTTTTGATCATCGTTTCTTCAAATAAGAAATTCTTGAAAAACTTACACTTTCTTTACTATGCCAAAACTATTTGACAGTTTGATAAAATAATAATTTGCAACTAACCAACCCCCCTACCCCACTCTTAAATATTTAGACATTTAAAAAGTCAATAAGATATTTCTACATTTATTAGATTCCATGTAAAAGATACCTTTTATTTTAAACTAAAACCAACCCCCCCCCCCCCAGCAAAAACATCTATTTCCAATCAAATTAAAAAAATGTCTGAAACTAAAATCTTTTCTTGTATTACCATATATTTTTTTGAATTCATCCACAGACAAATGCCCCGAGGGGCAATCCTTCTGGAACCCTTTATACCATTCCTGTATTTCCTCGTCTGAGAACTGAGTGTTAGACCTTAAATCTTGCAGCTGTTCTGGCTTCAACTTACTGTTATTTTTACCCATCTCTCTCTCTCTGTGGCCTTGTACACTACTCAAACACTGGCTTTATAATAAGAAGTAGATAGAGAAATAGAACAATGTTATTTCGCATTGGATTCAATATAAACAATAGTTTATTGGCTCCTTGAAAAATTGGCTGGTTGAAAAATTGGCTGGTTGAAAAAATGGCTAGTTGAAAAATTGCTCCTGAAAACAACAAAAAGAAAAGCTTGTATACATAAACATAATATAAAGAATATGGGAAGAATAATATTGTTAATTTAATATTAATATTATATTATATATGAAATATACTTGGAGAAAAAGTTATATAACAATCACTCTATTAATGTTAAACGATACAGATTTAAATTACATTCAAATTGTTAAAATTATACTATAACTACATTTTATATCATTTTATATTATAACCAATTCAGAAATGTTTGGCAACTAGAAAATAAGTAGTAAATAGGTACCCAGTAAAATATTACCAATTGAACTCCAGTTAAATTGCAGAGGCATTCAATACATACATCATATACTTTCACTATATGATGAATGTATGTATATAATATGCCTGTCTATGATAAGCAAATTATTCCAAAAAATCTAGGATTAAATTTTAAATATTAAAAAGAGTATTTACTTTTTCTCGCTATATTACAGTCAAGGTTACTTGTAAAAATAATTGCTTATATTTACTAATTGCTTTAAATAACTTAATATATGAAAACTTACAAAATGTAAGTTTTCACATATCTTATTTTCTTTGTTAAAACTTACAGAAAAATCTAAAAAGATCGCCTACATATACCTTATCAATGTACTATCTACAATAAAGCCACATACAATATAATATCTGTATTATACACCTAGACCTAGTATATACAATCTCATTACTTATATCAGCATTGATGCGACTAATTTAATTTATCATTGACGTCAGGCATTAGTAAGGCTTCACAGATAAAAGCAAAACAAAATCATTCAGTTTAGAACAATTTTCTCTGTTTCTCTCTCTCTCTCTCTGTTCAATTCTATGCATCAAATACTGATCAGTGAAAAACATGAACGCAATCCAACAGAAATCATTTTCAAGTTCTATACAAATAGAGATATTATTTAAGACTGTCTCTATAATGAAGCTGAGATGTTGACACACAGTAAACACTTAATAAAGTGTTTGCTGTGAGTCAAGTCATTTGTTCTAAGAAAAAACCAATGTTTGTCAGCTTTATCACACTAAAGGAAATTTTTTTACAAAAATTTCCCCATCCCCTCATCCCCTGACTCACTCCCACATCCCCTTAATAGTGCTCTTATTCCCCCACTAACATGTGTAGAAATAACAATAAACAAATAAGAAAGAAAGAATAAATAAAATAAAATCGGATGTGTAAATGAAAAAAATTACACTAAACTAAATTGCCCATTTTATGTGATCAGATTATTAAAGTTAGCAATTAATTTAATTCGCTTTTTAGCAATTCATTTAATACAGTCGTTGTGGAATATCTCTGTCCTATTAATCAGTCTTTACACAAACACTCCATTCATCCATTTAGTGTAATTAAGCCATGAAATTGTTTCAGCAATAAAAGTCACAACAGAAAGCCAGACTTGAATAGAGCAGATCAATAGCATTAAGATGAACATCAATCAACCAGCAGCAATAATAACACGCATGCTTCTCGTTTCTACATGTAATTAATTCTCAGAAATGCTGATCATCAAACCGGTTAGGGTTAGGGTTGGCGTTAGGGATGGACTTTAGAGTTAGAATAACAGTTAGTTTTTAAAATATTTCATTCATAATATTGTAATTAAGAGTTAGAATAATTCTGAGTTAGTTATTGTTATGGGTTTTCAGTTTAATGCAAAACGAAAATGATTTTGATATAGAACACACAGCATGCAACGAATCAATATTAACTTAATGACAAATAATTTGATTCTGATCATTGCAGCAAATTGGCTGAAAACCAAGCACAGGGTGTAACTGAATGGAAGTGAGTATCAATTGGAAATTATTTGTGACAGTTTCATCTGAATAATATAATTCAGATAAAATTATCAATATGTTCAATAATATATATTAATTGTTTAAATTGTCATTAGGGATCAGGTCAACTCGCCTACTGAGAAACTAGTCAAACGGAATCTCGTCTACGCAGAAACTCAGCTATTCAAAATAAGATTAATAACAATCTTATCTGCTAGAAAAGTAGTATCTACACTTAGATATTACCTTATTAGGAACTTAGATAATTGAAATAAATACATATTTGAAAGAATATCTTGCAAAAATATGACTATTCGCTAGAATTTAAGTAAGTTTTCTAGTCTGTAAGATTTCCGGTATATAGGTGAGTTTCTCTAAACTTTCCCAGTAGGTAAGTCGACTGAAAGTGAAGCTATATCATAAGTATAGCACTGAATTTACCCAAATATATGCAAATTCAGGTATATGCAATATTTCTAGATATACCCCTCTAGGTGTATATTATATCTATGTATACATTTAAGAGTTGCTAAATTATAATTATTAAATGTGAACAAAATGCAACAAAATTGATCAATACTATATTTAATGTCATGTCACAGTCTATACAAATGTTAACCGCTGTAAAACAAAAATGACATTACAAATTGACATCTGTCACACAAGCAACAATGGCACAGCTACTTTCATTTATTGATTAAGCAATGTTACATTTAGTCACCAACTATATGATAATTAGTCTTTGAAAATTGACTCAGCAGTATAAACTGCATTTATAACCTGTTGAGAAAGCATTGATCCATAAATTGTGATAAATTAACCAAAGAGGGGTAATATTAAACAGCATTTTTGCATATTCTACTTACTTCTGATTCCAGTTATTGACTTTATTCATAATTTACATACTACCATTTGGATTAATGCTACAATCGTTCAAATTATTAACTTTTCATATATTAACCTTATATTGCTTTTATTATGTTAAATTTGATTGCTATATTCTGTATATTAAAGTAAAGATTATATACTTTGGATTAATCCTGGTATTTACCTGACAAGAAATCAATTGGCAACATTTAAAATCTAACAATTGGAAACACCGAATTTAACCCAGAGCTAGCATGCAATAATTATTCCTTGATGAAATAAAAAGCATTACATGTTCTTCAAACATAAAGCATCCATTGATTAGTTTCTAAATTAATTGCCCTTGTGTATAGTAGTGAAGCCGTTTCTTTTATTGCCACAAAATCATTAATTAAAATCTTTGTGTAGCAAGTAAAACATTAGTAAAACCTTGAATTTAATAGAATTGTAAAGAACTTTTGCTAAAACATCTCCTTAAATTGTTTACTTTGTGATTAATATAATGTATGGTTATAAGATGTATTATTTACAGTGTGCTCTATATATTTAGCATTTTATATACTTCTGTATTCTGTGTATTAATGTAATGCATGCTAAGTCAGGAATGGGCAGAATTTTTGTTTTGGGGGCCACTTTTGTGGGTCATTTTTGGACTACAAAAGCATTGGCAGACCGTTAAAATAAAAATTATTGGAAATCTTCATTTTTTGCAAAACAATTCTTCAAGACTTTTTGATTGTAAATGTTACTTACGCCATCATTTTTTGCCTATTGTCTGAACAACAATTTACTTTGTGTCATTCAACAGTAGCTTAATTGTATTCATTTGTAATTTACTTTGTTTTATTTATTCATAGCTTTATATTTTCATTTGATAGCCACATTGTAGATGCCATGAGCCGAAATAATAGCAAGCCGCATTTAATGCTATTTTATACGGAGGAAAGAGCCACCAATTAATATCTCAGGGGCTGCATTATCTCACAGGCCACATATTTACCCATCCCTTGGTATACACTACACTACAATGGCACTACAACTACACGACAACTCTACTACAACTACACTACAACTGCACTACAACTACACTACAAATGCACTACAACTACACTACTACAACTTCACTACAATTTATACTTTTGTGGCATATTCTATTTTAATGCATTACATTTTTTTTTTACCTAATAATAAACTATTATTCAATGATTGTGTTATGCATTGTCAAATGAAGCTACCAATTAAAACAGTAGCCATTCTCATAAACACGTGAATTGTAAACAGATTATCATCGCCATGTTAAAACTATTTTGAACAAATCTAAAAATGAAATCTGACATATTTACTGCAATCTTAACCCTAATCATAATTAATAAATAATAAAGTTTACAATGGTCAAATTATGGAAATAACTATGCAAGTATAATAACGTCCAGAAATTTTTACCAAGAAAAAAAATTAATAATAAAAGTCACACACGTTCGTCTTTTCATGACGTCATCTTTCATGAATAAATTGATAAACACAAGATAACGTATGATATGATAAAGTAGATATGATTGTAAGAATCCAACTAGCAATTTAATCAACATAAAATTGTTACGATTTATTTTTTAAACGTGCTTAATCTTTACGATATTTTCCCATTTGTGAAAAATCACATTTGCAACAAGAAATTCAAACTGTATACATTTATTTGTTTTCTCAACCGCTTTAAGTGATTATATAAAAAGCAGCCCTTGATATTTCCCTCCAACTTTCCCCCTCCCCCAGCATTACAGTTTAGGAAAGTTCCCTCCTGTACTGGGGAAAGATTTCCTAAACTCTAATACTCAACCAAGATTAGTAAAATATCTAATTATTAAATAAAAATATCAATTAATATCAATTAACAACTAATTAATATTAACCCTACAGACAGCGGCGAAGCCAAGGGGTTGTTCGGGGTTGTTCAAACAACCTCACTTCTGAAAAAATGACCCACGCAATTCGTGCAAATCCGGAAACTTTCTTTATATGGGGGGGGTATGCTAGTCTGTCATTGGTCGTTGTCAACAGTCATTAATTATCAGGGCAGCGATGCTAGCGAAGGTTGAAGAACCGAGGTGCCTAATTCAATGATTATATATATACTGACGTCTTGAATTCCAGTTTACATTCACATTCACATTCGTATAAAATTTATAAAAAATTATCATCTTTTTTAGTCAATATCTTCACGACCATGGGACTCAGGTTCAGTTTCTTGACATCGATGGAATGAACGGACACAGGGCTTTAAGGGGGTGTATGACACCAAAAATTCGCGCAAGGGGTTAGGGAGCTAGGGGCCCCAAATAGAGCCATGGTAGAATTTTTTCATATTCCTTCGTATTTTTTCCAAAAGTTTTTTCGTAATATTTCTAACGTCACGTAACTCACGTGAGGTTTCTTGACATCGCTGGAATGAGCTGACACTGGGGTTTAAAATGATGTAAGGGATCAGGGTGCTAGAAGCCCCAAATGGCGCCATGGTGCATTTTTTCATATTTTTTCGCTTTTTTCTACAAATGTTTACGAGATATTTCTGACGTCACGTGACTCAGGTTGAATTTCTTGACATCTTTGGAATGAGTGGACACTGGGCTTTAAGGGGGTGTATCACACACAAAAATCTGTCAAAGGGTTAGGGTGCTACGGGCCCCTAATGGAGCCATGGTAGAATTTTTTCAAAATTTTTGACAATTATAAGGTACTAGTAACGTCATGTACGTGATATACTAGTAACGATGACGTCATTTACTACTAATAATGATGTCATATATACCAGTCACGATGACGTCATTTACTAATAATGATAATGTCACATACTAGGAGCGATGACGTCATTTACTAATAACGATGATGTCATATACTACTGTGGCGGGCGGCTGGTCACTCCAGTCACTCCGGTCACTTCAGACATTCAGATCTCTGGTCGCTCTCTCATTACTCTGGTCACTGTAGTCTCTCCAGTCACTCTGGTCACTTCGGAATATGAAAAAATTCTACCATGGCCCTATTTGGGGCCCCTAGCTCCCTAACCCCTTGCGCGAATTTTTGGTGTCATACACACCCTTAAAGCCCTGTGTCCGTTCATTCCATCGATGTCAAGAAACCGAACCGGAGTCCCGTGGTCGTGAAGATATTGACTAAAAAAGATGATAATTTTTTATAAATTTTATACGAATGTGAATGTGAACTGGAATTCAATACGTATATACTGTATGTCTGTTAATTTTTCAGAGATTTATGATCATTTTAATACCTTATAAATTTTTGAAACTTATATCGTACATAGTTTAATCTTGTAATCATTAAATTAATATAGCTCTAAAGAATTCCTTTATGCTTATGATTGCAGAAATATATTACGATTGATAATGAATGATGAAATTTGTAAGGGTGTTTCGGATACAAAAATGCTGGGCACCGATTCGATATCGATACCATCATACCGATATCGGCACCGATATCGATACCATCATACCGATATCGGCACCGATATCGATACCATCATACCGATATCGGTGCCGATACCGATGCCGATAACAATTATTTGCCGATTGCCGATGCCATTATTTATTCAATTTTTTAAACAACCACAATTGCTATGAGATGGCTTCGCCACTGCTTACAGATTCTAATTCCTAAAAATAAAACAATTATTCTATTAATAAATAAATAAATAAATAAATAATTTAATTAAATGTAAAATATAAATTCATTACTTAAATATCCCCGAATTAATTTGAATGCGTTTCTTCCTCTTTAATTTTTTTACCTGGTAACAACTGACAGGCGCCAACTACGGGGGTGCTGCGGGGCTGGAGCACCCCACAAAAAGTACCCCACAAAAGTCATTTTGTGGAGTCTCAGCACCCCACAAAATGACTAGCAGACATAAAAATTCTTCTTCCTAAATTTAGTAATTAATCGGCAAGATATGAGAATTTAACGTAGGGAAACGTTTTACTTAGTATTACTTTTAAGGTTATACGACTTAACTTTCAACTTTACTTTCAGCAGTCAGCACCAGGGAAGACGATTACGGGGGGAACAGGGAGTGCACAGCCCTCCTTTTCAAAATACTAGATTCAATAAAATATAATTCGTGATTAACCATAAATAAAGTTAATATGCATTTTCATTTCATGCAATAATTGTAAATTACAAAATTAAATCCAATCCCAAGTCGAATTTTTAATGATTTTTAAATTATTTTTCACGGGCCGTTTTGACGGAGCCGTTTTGTCGGGCCCGTTTTGACCTGGGTCGTTTTGACGGGGTATTCTGCAGGCGCCTCCATCTGCCGAATTAAAATAAAACTTTTAATTGTTTTTACTGGTGGCGCCATCTGTCGAATGAAATTAAAACTTTTAATTACTTTTACTGGTGGCGCCATTTGTCAAATGAAACGAAAACTCTTAATTGTTTTACTGGTGGCGCCATCTGTCGAATGAAAATAAATAAAACATTTCACTTTTTACCGCAGGCCGGTGGCACGGCAATACGGCCCAGTACAAACGGCCCCGACATAAAGGCTCCGACATAACGACATAGCTTAAAAATAATATCGCATCAAAATTTTGGTAAAATAAACTAAAAAGAGGTCATATAAAAACTGAGATTTTTTTTTTGCCCTCCCCCCCTACTCAGAAAACCTTTGCGGCGCCCCTGGTCAGCACCCCACAATATTTTCAAAAGTCGGCGCCTATGACAACTGACCCCCCCCCCTTCTTTCTCTACTCGGCTTAAGTATGTTTTTTTACCAAGACTGCTCTTTGTGAACATATTTTACATTTTAAAATAACCTTTTCTACCGTTTAAAAGTGCTCAGTACAATCTTTTGACTTTGGGCTTAGCGTCTTAGGAACAAAATAACATTCTCCAGATTAATGATATATTTGATACAATAATATAGATATAATGATAACAGTATAAAGTATAGTGTAAAATATTATATTTGATATATAATTATAGAATATGTAATATATTTGCTTCTAGTCATATATCGCATCTTTTAATAATCAATCAATACCTTCAATGAATCAGTTCTTAAAACTTAATTTTACTTACAATTTATCTGAAAGTAGGCTCAGTTACTGAGAAACTATTCATTTGAAAAAATAGTGTCCAGAGAATCAAATTAGGCAATTATTTTGTTTGAAAAATGTAAACAAAAATAATGGCATTAAATAAATCTATTGTAGAACTAGCGATACAGTCTAGAGTCTTTATTCTGCTCATACAGGTAGGAGAGGGGGGAACAGGAAGTAGAATTAAATTAGCTCTTATTTATTTGATTCGTGTAATAATGCTTCTTTATTATACTGTTAAATAATAATTGCTAGTGAGTGTATATTGGAGAGATGCCGGTATCTTTTAGTATAAAAGGCGACCTGGCCTTATATTGTTAGTCTTCAACTGAATTCACGAAGTTTTTAAATATAACCACGTATAAAACTCAATTTTGTTTTTAAATGCGTTAAATAGTCTATTTATACTTATATATCGTTATGCAAACAACTAACAAGGATTCAATGATTAAATCGAATTGTTAATTATTTTGATTAATTTTTTATATTTCTCTCAATTTAGTGCATTAAGTGTCGTTTCTTTTCATTCTCAATGCATCACTGACGATGCATCATCTTCAATATTCCATTGTTTCAGGTTCTTTTCAATTACCTAATCCCTGACCACGACGCAAAAGTCTTCAACCCCCCCTCTACTCTTGACCCTTCCCCCATTGACCGCTTCATCACATTTCTCCTGGGGGGCCTGCGACGATGGGACGCTGTCTACTTCCTTCATATCGCCGAGCATGGCTACACCTATGAGAACACCCTGGCCTTCCTTCCCCTCTTTCCCCTGCTGGTTCGAGGGATGGCTAACTTTGTCCTTCTTCCCTTGCAGCATGTGATGAGCTACTCGAGTGTGCTGCTGATTTCAGCCGTGGTTGTTAATATGATTCTATTTGTGTATTCAGCGGATGTTTTATATAGGTCTGGGATTTTGGAAAGTTTTGATGTAATTTTTTTAAAAGGGACGTTGATTAAATTGATATTAATGTAAGAGATATTGTTTATATTATACGGTGATTCAGAGGTTATACAAACTTTCTGCACCCTTTAGTGAGACGCTTAAATTGACGGCTATGTGTGAGATATTGTTCATATAATACTGCAATCCAGACTTTAAATTTAACTGGTTGCATCCTTTAGTACGAGTCCTTACATTGACATCTACATCTGGGACATCATTCAAATTATACTGTAATCCAGACGTTAACTTGACTTGCTTGCTTGACCCTTTAGTAAAACTCTTAAAGTAACAGTTACATCTGAAACATCATTCATATAATACGATAATCCAGCTGTTAAACTTAAACAAAATAAAAAATTAAAAAATAAAAAAGATAGATATAATGAAATGAATAGATTAATATTAATATTATTAATAGATTAATAAAATCCAATAAATAGATAATCCAAACTTTATATTTTAGACTGAGTCTACGCGTTTTAAAGAACGAGACTCTCGCCTATAGAACGGCCCAACTTTACTGCGTCAATCCAGCCAGTATCTTCTTCACCGCCCCCTACTCTGAATCATCCTTCGCCCTCTTGACCTTTCACGGTCTACTGACCCTAGAACAAGGTCGGGTCATCGGGTCAAGCATCTATTTCGGACTAAGTTCCCTTGCTAGGTCAAACGGTTTGGTCAATTGTGGTTTTATAGTTTACTACATCACTAGAAACACTGTTTTGAAACTACGCCCGATTTTAACTAGCAAAACTCTTGAGTCACGCGTTAGATTAACGTTGTTGTTATCTGTTATATGGAATGTTTTCTATGTCGCGTTAATTAATATCTTCATTTGTTGCATGTCTTTTTTAGCGTATCAATTCTACTCGTATCGGATATTTTGTGATCCGCTAGCGAGTCAAAACGATATTGAACCTAGCGTCGTTAATTACGGTGTTGATATGGGGTATAAGATGCCGCATAATGCGATGTCGTCTTGGTGTCGCGATGCTATTCCGCTGTCGTATAAATACGTCCAGGACACGCATTGGAATGTTGGGTTCATGCAGTATTATCAGTTGAAACAGATTCCTAATTTTATACTAGCAGCGCCAATGATAACTATTTGCGTTTATACTGTAGTACATTACGTTAGGAATAATCTGAGGCATTGCCTCTGGTTAGGAATGGAGGGGGAGGGGAAGAAAGAGGGGGAGGTAGTGGAGGAGGTTGAGGGGGTGGGTGGATTAAGAGGGAGGGGGTATTTTGTGTATGCGGTGCATTTGGGATATTTGTGCGGATTTGCGCTTGTTTTTATGCATATCCAGGTTAGTTGGGATAATTTTTATTGAATGAGATTATGTTGAAGCTTAATTTGTAATAGTTTTGTTTGTGGTTAATGTTACAGTAAAGAAGATGAACGATAAGTTAGTTTTGTAACATTCAGCGATATTTTAGAATAACAAGTTTGATTTCAGTGATGTTTTTAACATTTGAACAGTGTTCAAAGCTTGTTAGAGAAGTGGTTGGAGCGCTGGATTTGGACCCAGCAGGTTTAAGTTTGAATATTGGATAGCTCACTACATCTCTAACTTGCTGCACCCTTTAGTAAGACGCTTAAATTGACAGCTACGTCTGAGACATCGTTTATATAATATGGTAATACAGGCAATATGGTAATCCATCCAGACTTTAAACTTAACATAATTTGAAATTGTCTGTTTTATTTCTATCTGTTCAATTAACGCCAGAGATAGATAGCTAATGGAATTATATCATTTGTAGTTTTAACTGATCATATTTATTCATTTTAAAAGCTATTATTTAATATTTAATCATTGATCGTTTTATCATATAACCAGGTTGTGACAAGGTTCATCGCATGTTCATCACCACTCATCTACTGGTTTATCGTGATCAAATCT
>JAQIXG010002251.1:0-18300 GCA_034700105.1 Oconnorella tubifera | reverse complement strand
CCCCCCGACTACTAGGAAATTCCCCCCCGGAAATCTCCACCCAGTTTCAAAATTAAGTCAGTCATATTCCAAAACGAACTCAACTATTTTGTTATTCAAAATTCTGTATCTTAAAATTTAAAAAAATCTGTAACTAAACTTAAAAGTACTAAAGACTAAATAGCACTTAAAATTTACTGATTTTCATATTTACACATTTTAGAGTCTAAAATTTTTGAAAATATAAATTTGAACATAAAAGGTTTTAAATAATAATGTAATTAAATTTTACAAAATAAAATTTTGTAGCAGTTTTTATCTTTTTATTGAGTTTATCTTTTTATTGAGTTTACATTAGTTAAACAATCCAGAAGGTAAAAAAAAAAATGAAAAAAAATTGTGATAATATTTAGAACTTCTATATCGAAGTTTTCAAACAAAATTTCTCAATTTTTGCCTTAGCAATAACCAGACTTGTCGTCCTCAAGGACATGGTCTTGGCTTCGAGGATCCTCGACTCTCTTTTTTCAAGGTCTTGACCTTGGGCTCAAACTCTAAATACTTGGCCTTGGTCTTGGACATCTAGGTCTTGGCCTTGGTCTTGACCTAGAGGAAAAGTCCTTGGCCTTGTTATCAACGAGGCTAAGGACCAAGACCAATATTTGTTTGTATTATTTATCAATATAAGAATTTGTTTGTAAATGAAAAGATTAACAGATTCGATGACAACTGAGAGATGCAAACTGTAGACTTAACTAGATTGAACAGATTGTGATCAATTTAGTAACTAATGAGTTTCAAGTTTAATTTTTTTTATATCAATAATTTTATGTTTCTTAGATTATTTGACTCTTCTATATTATATATAAACGTTACAGCCTACAGTATATAATTTATTAATAATAGGTTAATAACTTTATATAATTATTAATGCTCTTTCATAGCCTTTATCCAAACACAGCAACCTCTGATTGTGGAGCTACATTACTCTAACATTCAATTTTGTGTCATATAATAGCAATATTAAAAACGTGCTTTCTATTGAGTATATATATAGTCTCACAGCCATTCGAAAAAATTTGGCTTTGGTCTTGGCCTTGATTAAAAGTTCTTGGCCTTGGCCTTGAGAAAAAGTACCTGGCCTTGGCCTTGGCATCAAAGTTTTTTGAAAGTCTTGGCCTTGGCCTTGAACCCTTAGGTCTTTGCCTTGGTCTTGGTGTCAGAGTCCTCGATAACAAGCCTGGCAATAGCCCTATCTCCCCCACGTTTCCAAACAGGGGGGTTGAAGTCTCCTCGGGCCCTCCGACTCTAAAAATTAAACAAATGTTAAACAAATTTTTAGGGGATGATTCCGGGGGAGATTTCCGGGGGGGAAATTTCCTAGTAGTCGGGGGGTAGATTTCCGGGGGGGAATTTCCTAAACTCCAAAAAACCTAAGGAAGACTATAACTACAAGAAACATTTGATGTACAACGGGTTAAAATATGTAATAACACATCAATGAGCTTTTTGAGTCATTCAATTGAATGCTGCTATGTCAGTCATTTCTACTTCTGTGACTTAAAACCATGCGCTATTATCTATTATCCCCATTGCTTAAAACTAAAAATAGATATGACTCAAGAAAATATTTATTATTTTACAACAATCCTTAGCAGAATTGTTGATGTATGAAATTCTTTACCTGACATGTTTATTAATTGAAATTCAATTAACAACTTTAAAATTTTCATTGGTTGATTGCAAATTGATATTATGATCACGAGACTGATACTAATAAACTGAAAAGATAATAAATAAATGTTAATTGTATTATGTTTGTTTTGTATTTTCTATAATGTTGACCTAGAAGCAGAGGTCTCTGCATTGTAATCCACATTACATTACGTTACCAATAAATCAGAAATTATTATATCAGATTATTGTTTTGACTCAGTTATAAATATACAGAACCGGATTTATATGGTCTTATGAGCCTTGGAACTTGTGATACCCTGATACGTCCCCACGAAACCTGGTCGTAGCCGGTCTCCCCCCCCCAAGTGCCCCTAAGACCAGGTGACACGGTCGCACCAAACCGTGCAGTCATGAAATCATTAATTTTTTTAAAACATTACATTGTTTGAAATATAATAGTGATTTTAATTTATTTTGAAGTAGGTTTATAAAAGTATAGGTTATACATGGACAGCAGAAATCACTATTGTCAATAATTGACTAACACGATTGTCATTGGAAAAAAAAGTGACACTGAGAAAAAAATATTTCCCCCTTGCTTGTTCTGTTGCCCCCCCCCCTTTCCTCTGCTGCTCTGGGCCACGGCCCAGTCGGCCCATAGCTAAATCCGGCTCTAGTTATAATGATAATTTTGTAATTAATATACCAATGGTGAACTAAATGTGACCAAAAATCAGTTTTGATTGTTATTAGATTATATAAGCGAAACAGAAGAACTGACAGAGTCAGAAGTCAAAGATAAAGATTCGAACACAAAATGACAGATGGATGTCTAAAGAATATGTTGAAGAATAAAAATAAAGTAACTTGATATTTATTAACAACATGAATGTTATTGATGAATTTTGTTATATATTAATAAAAACGACATTATTAAAAATGAAATATTTAAATTAACTTATAAATTTATAATTTTTAATGAACATACTTTAAACATTGAGATTTCAATAGGTTTTATTACAATTTATTTTTTTAACAATAGTTCAAGCAAGTATTGCAAATAAAAACTCACATGACAGAATCTAAAAAAATTAAAAAGATTAAAATATGTCTTGGGAAACTGTCCCAAATGTTTTCATCAGTAAAGATTGGTTATAACGAATTTTTTATAAAAATTATTTAGACATATGATTTTAACTGACAATTTGTTGATATATTGCATGATTTTGCATATGATTTCTATATTTTTGTATTTAATTTAATAATTGTATTTTGATATGATGTCAATTCTGTTTGATTTATTCTTGTGGTGTAATTTTTAGTTTTTGTTATTGTCTTATGATATTATTTTCACAAGTTGTCACAGAGTTATAAACCATGATAATTGCAGTCAACTACCTGCAATGTATTCCAGACAGAATACAGTAATAATGAGTCTGAATAAAAATGAAGTATGTCACTTAACTTACTAACCCTAATGACAAAGTCTATGTCAATCATCCCTTGAATAATGTATAAAAATGTGATGAGAGTCTTTCAAGATTTATTAGGCAAATACGCATTAGAAATACTATATTAGAAATACGCACACTAATTAGAAACACACTAATACACACTAATTATATTACTGGCTTAAACAAAGTTATTCCATGATAACTGAACAATCTACAAAATAACTATACTTAATGTACACTGTATCCAGATGAAAAGTGGACCCCTCAACATTTCTTAACAACGACATTACACTGATTTTAATTAAACTTTGCATATGGTATTTTACACCAATTTGTAACAGAAAAACAATCCAAGAAATGAAATCTTAAAAAAGTCTGTTGAAAATGGAAGTTTCCAAACGGGTCCTTTTATTCACACGCTGTCGGCGACGATATCAACTGCACATCGTGCACGTTGACGATATCAACTGCGCATCGTGCGCTGTTGCCCTGCTGTCACGGGAGGCACCTGACTTCATATCCCCGCAGCTTTGGCCGCCAAACAGTCCCAACTTTACTGTTCCCAAACAGTCCCGAGTTTATCGTTCGCGCATTTGTGACGTTGATCAGCTGAGGGCACAACTTGCTCATCTGCTATATATTCTTCCATTTGTAACTTTAGTCTGTTTAGCAGGATCAATAAACAGTATTTTGGCCAAATGGCTTATTAAAGTACGGTTCTATGATTTTTGCATTCTGTTGTGACTTCTTTCGTTTGTATCGTCACTAGAACTGATTTGGTCCATTCTTCTGGGATCTTCCCTTCTTGCCATATTTGTTGACACAATTTGTGCATTTCTTTTGCAATGTCTTCCCCACCAGCCTTTATCATTTCTCCTTGTATTCCATCTAATCCTGGGCTTTTATGTCTCTTCAGGTGCTTTATAGCCTCTTCCACTTCCTCGTACTCAATATCTTCGTCTTCATCATCTCTGGCTGGTGGTGACATCTTCTCCAACTCCTCCAGTAGTGCCTTGTTCACTTGGCCCATATCCCTGTACAACTCGCCACAATACCCTGTCCATCTTCCTGACATCTTGCTTCTCCATCAGCATCTTTCCATCAACTCCCTTTATAGCTGACTGCTTTGGTTGTCATTTTCTATTTGTGCTCTTTACCAGTTTATAGACTTCTCTGGTCTGTATTCTCCCATATATTTGTCAATGTCTTTACATTGTTGATCTAAATATTCTTGTTTGTCTTTTCTTGCAGATGTTTTCACTTCATTACAGATATTTTTGTATCTTGGTTCTTTTATTATTGATTTTACCCTTCATAGCTTTGATTCAATCTTATCTTTCGCTAGGTTTAACGTTCTGTCTGCTTGTGATCCATACTCTATTGGGCCTCTCCAATACTGGTACTACAGAGTTTGTTGCTTGCATCATTGTGTTGTTATTTACACAGCTTTGTCATCTATGCTGCCATTCTTCATATCTATCTTTGCCATTCTATTTGCTACTTCTTTCTTAAATGCTTCCTTGGTCTCTGATTCCTTTAAGGCATCTAGCTTTTTTTCTTTCATGTTTTTTCCTTGTCTCACATTTAAATTTTAGTTGTAATAACATAACACCATAATAGTTACATAACACCAGGCTGTGGTCTGATGCAATAACAGTACCCTGAAATGTTCTGCATAGTTTTGCAGCAGTTTTCCATCTTCTATCCATTAATATTTGATCTATCATGTTCCTATGCTTCACTAATGCTGCTTAAAACTGTTTAGCTCCTTGTTTATGTACAAATTTTATATCGTCGAATTTGACGATATAAACAGTTGATTAGCTGCTGTACAGAGATTTTATCAATATTTATAAAGTAAACAAACATGGCAGTCATCAGTGTTGACAAAAATCATGATTAAATGTTTCAATTTTTATTTTATATTATATTCCTTAAATATCTTTGGTATATAATGTTTAATTTTAACATCATATTAGCACAAAATAAATACTTAAACTTAAGAAAATTAAGTAAACTCATAATAAAAACCTCAATTAAATTACTAACGAAGCAATGATTTGTTATATAATTCTGAAACATTTCAGAACTTATTACCCTCAGACGGCCCTCTGAGGGTAATTAGAGATTGCTTGATGCCGTGATGGTCTATTACTAAGGGATAGATTCATTGAGAGAAAAATATAATGGCAAAAGCTATATAATTTCGATTTACGTTAATAATAGCAATCACAAAACAGCGATCGTCAAAACCGCGATCACAAAATAGCGATGCACAAATCGCGATGCATCAAAATAGCGATCATCAAAACAGCGATTATAAATTCGAATGAGCATTTATAATCACTGATTATAAATAATTAAAGATGCATTTCAAAAGCGTTAAATACTGAGCACAAAACAAAAGGCAGGTCAATGTAATAAGTGGAAAAACCAGGTTATCAAAGAAAATTATTTCGTTATCACAATGCTATCAGTAATCAAAGAAAATAGTAGAACAGTACATCGAAAGGCCAACGACCAAATCCATCTCGAAGAATCTACAAGGAAACTGCAGAAAATATAAAAAACATCATCGATTACACTAATCGACCAATATTGGATTATCTTCATGGAATTGGACATAACATGGGTCTTCACTTTTAATATTAATTACTCTTTACTGAGCATCTGTTATCTGTATACTACATTGTACATTCAATGCATTTTATTCCATATTTAAATAAAAAGTTTCATACAATACATCGCTGTTTTGATGATCGCTATTTTAATGCATTGCGATTTTGGGCATCGCGCTGTTATTAACACTATAATTTCCACTTAGACTACTTTAACCATAGGCCTATTATATAGAAAGAATAGTTTATCGCATAAACGTTAGGTTATACCATTAAATGCGCCATAAAGTTACTAGTAATCTGACATTCTTTCCTAATAATTGTATTGCGATTTGTGATATATTAATTGTTCATTTTGATTGTTCTAAAATTAAATAAATAAATAAATTCTCCGCCATTAAAATTGAACTCTGCCTTTAAATGCTATTTATCAACAAACTCATCTGATCTCAACATAACCCCAGATTGACCTAATTACAAGCAATCAGAGCACGGCTTACAAACAAATCGATACATAGCTAAAATTTGACTAACGAGCCCTGTGAAATGCATTTCAGCAAAATTTTATTTAAACTCCAAATCTCAATATCTCTAGCGATTTGAAGATTGTTAGAGATTGTAAGTTACACTTCGTGAAACAGGGGCTAAGTAAAGATATCATTCACTTAATACCAACATCTTGGTATGCCAGTAATTAACTGACACTGATATAACAACTCTATTCCCCAGAGTCAGAGTCATTATCTGACTCTGAGGTCAGATAATGACTCTGACTCTGAGGGATAAGTTGTTATAGAAGTGTCCGATAACTACTGGCACACCAAGATGTTGGTATTAAGTGAATGATAATATCTTGTAAAATCGCCAGCTTAACAACACATGATTGATATTTATACAAAAAGATACAATACACTTTGCACTAGCAAATTATAATAACATTTATTGTTTAAATAAGTAAGAGTAAATAAATATATCTATTAAATATCTGCCGCATTGTCCCTGCCTAGAGGCCCGTTTAGATGCAATCATTTCATTGGTCACTGCATGTATCCAATCATTGACCTTCTCTCATTTTCATGATTTGTTTTAGTCCCATCATCTTAGTTACTCTACAATTTATTACAAGTAATAATAGTTAATAATGTCCTCAATAGATTACCTGACAGCACTCTGTCTATTGACAGAATTATCTTATTACCTTCAGTATTAGAATCACTCAGATTAATTAATTATATAAAATTTCGATATGTTTAAAATACAGTTATGAAATATGCAAAAATCTGCAGTAATATAAAACCATCTATTACAATAAAAGCAGAAATTAATTGTGTTTCATGATAAAACTGATTCACTTCCAGCAGAAATATAGTAGTTTGAGAAGAAATAAAAAAGTTAACTATATAACTAAATACTTTTCAATAAATCTATAACATATTAAAATATAATTCAGTTTTATTTTAGCTTTATATTCAACTGCTTCAGTGACTGTCAGTGACTGTCTTAGTGACTGGCTTAGTGACTGTCTCAGTTACTGTCTTCGTGACTGTCTCAGTTATTGTCTCAGTGACTGTCTCAGTGACTGTCTCAGTGACCATCTCATGATTATCTAAGTGACAGCAATAGTGACAATATTACAAAGGCAGCAGTCAATACTTTCTGTCATTTGAAGCTTAAACTGAAAATGCAATACAAATCGTGTAACCAACTAAGCTCTGAGATGCTCTATAGGTTTAAACTTTAAAACATTTTTACCATTATCTGAACAGCGGTAAGTTTCAAACCTGTAAGCTATGGAAGGCATGTACTGAGCCAGATAGAGGATTATGAGAATAGGCTGCTTACAGATCCAGACTTCATTGAGACGGTTAGCTATGGCTATAGCCATCAGTTCAGCGCAACGTTCAGTTGGCATGCGCTTCACATCCCTCTCTGTACTGCCTCCGTGTAACTAAATATTAATCAATGCATTCATTACATTTTCTATTCAATCTGATCTGTACACATTCCGTGTCAGTATCATGTCAGCATAGTTGGAAATTGAAAATCAATATTTAAATCAAGAATCTTAATGATAGTTATATTATCTGAGCTTCTGAGTAACAGTGTATAGTACTTATCATATGTTATTTTAATGTCCAAAAATAAATTTTAAATTCATACAATATTCAAATACTGAATATTCAATATTTAATTCATGTAATGAGTTCACCTAAGTATGATCGAGGAAGAGGGAGTGTTAATTAATATCAATCTTTCATACAACGTAAGATGGGTATGGTCACTAGTTGGATTATATATCAGCAAGATAAATTGCGCTAGCAGCAATTGATTGTATCGACTTTGGCCTGCATACTATTAATGGCAAGGAGTTTTTGTTAATTACTTTGTTTCATTCATTAATTTTACACCAATCAAAATTAAAATTAACAATCAACAAATCACAATACAATGATTAGGAAGGGAACGCCCGGTTGTAAGAACCCTTGTGGCTCATTGTAATGATAAAACCTCTCGGCTATGAGATATAGTTGTTTTGGATTTAATGAGGAAGTATTAAGGCCTTTGTTCAGTCTCTGCAGAATTTCTTAGAAATCTTTAAGTTAAATTTATTTGAAAAAGTTGGGTGTGAGATCAAAAAAATGCATGGACTCCAGCAAGCAGAACTCAGTGCCTTTAATTACAATGTTCTTGTTTCTGTTCTAGACTTTCTGTTAAAACAGAAATTATATCGATTGCCTCATTATATTTTTCTGACAATGAATCTCTCTCCTCTTAACAGACCATTATGGATCAAGCTATCTCTAATTACCCTCAGAGGGGAATATAGATTCTTAATATATTTAAGAATTTATATAACAAATCACTTCTTCCTTCGTTAACAATTTTATTGAGATTAATTTTTATTGCAATACAATGATTGGGAAGGGAACGCCCAATCATTGTACTGTCATAATTAGAGAGAAGAATATGACTGGCCAGAGGTGTGTTCCAGTCGTTAAATACTGTATGGACTGCAAAAGAGCTCGGTAAAGAGATCAAAGGTCAAAGTGTACACAACTCTTGTACTAAGCGTATTATTGTACAACTCAGAAACATGGACCCTAAAAGAAGAGAATAGGAGGAGGCTACGTGTATTCAAAATTTGCATGGCTGCAAGAATAGATGGAGTCACCAAGTGGGTCACAAATCATAAGCTAGATAAACGTAGAAGAGTAAACTGTAAGCAGGAGGTTGTTGAAAGAATACAGCAGAGAAGATTGCGATATTTTGGGAGAAGATATCCAAAGATTGCACTGTATTGATATGTCCATGTGAGCCGACCACGAGGAAGACTGAAGCTGAGATGGACGGATATCATCAAAGAGGATTGTAAGTGTATAAAAATTTGGGTGGCTGCGAGATTAACTTTTGACCGGGGGAAGTGGAGTGATTCAGTGGAAGGGCTGCTGTTGAGTGCGGATGCATCGCTAACGCATTAAGTCAAACAATAATAAGTAAATTTTTTATTATGATTTTATTCAATTTTCTTAAGTTGCAAGTATTTATTTTACGTTAACATGAAAACTATTCATATAAATTGAAATATTTGATCATTATTTTATCAATACTAATGGCTGCCATGTTTACTTTTTGTAAATCTCTATTTAGCATCTAATCGGCTGTTTGTGTCATCAAATTCGGCGACATAAAATCTGTACATAAACAAGGAGATAAAGAGAGTAATAAGGAGCATTTTGGGTTCAAAAGGTTCAAAAAACGAAAATAAGTGAAAATCGATATATGCAGTATATATGGATCCGATACATATGTACTCATCCTGGAAAAGGGCATAAATGCAATGATGTTTTAAAGAGCTGATCGAAAAAGCTGTCCAAGTACAGCTTTTTCGATTCCGCTTTTCGATACCAAGTTTTGCTACCTCGCACGAGTTCGTTCCCATAGCGATTGAGACACTGGATTCATGGGTCTTGCTTTTGTGAATGAGTTGGGCAGACGGATCTCTATCGTCCTAGGAGATCCAAAGTCCACCTCTTTCCTGAAGCAACGCCTTGCTTTGGCGGTGCAGCGGGGAATGCAGAGACAGCGCTGGGAACTTTCGGGACAGTTTCCCAAGACACTTTTTAATCTATTTACATTCTATCAACTAAATTTTATTGCAACATTTGCAATATATTTAAACTATTATTTAAACTGTCTTTAACCATTTTTGTTCTGTCACTAAAATGGTTGTTCTTGTTTCTTTTTTGATTGTTTTTTTTAAACTATTTAAATAACGCAATGAGCTCATAAAATAAAATGTCTGAAAATGTGCGAAATTTTACAGAGAAATTAAAAAAATTCAAAATTTAATAATGGTCCAGAATTGTAATAACTGACCTTGCCTGACTGACCAGTGAATGCAACAGAAGGTAGATTAGATACAACAGGTCCTGGACATATTATAGTTACAGCTATGTTCTTATCTGACATCTCAAAAGCTAAACTTTGAAACCAACCCTAACAGCAACAATAACACATTCACTGAGACTAAGTTAAGATAATATAATGACTGAATTAAATGATAATTACTATAATTACTGAAGTTACTCTGCAATCATTGAATTATTATAACTATTGTAGCAATTACTGACGAAAACTGAACTAATCTATAATTACAGAAGTAAATGATATTTAGCTTTTCTCTCTAAACTATTGGATGATATATAAGGCTTATTTGGAAAGCTTTTTATGGAATAATTTAATTTCCTTAAAACCACTCTATAATTCATGAATCATGCCAATGTGACTTGAAACTAATACATATTTATGTCAATGGAAGGAATTTTCATTTTCAAACATAAATTTAAGAAAAATCCAGAGATCGTGAAAAATTATTGAGAGGGTCTACGTATGAGGGCCTAACAAATACATACACAAGTTTCAAGTATAACAAATACATTCTTTTCCCATCCTCTTTCTCTATTGATAGATGTCATATTTTAAACCAAATTAATCCAATCCAATATAATAATTGGCTAAGTTCGTCTGTCGGTAACTCGATATAATTAAACTATTAAGATAGATCCATGGGTTCTCAAATGGCACCATTGAATCAAGGCTACTCAAATTGGATGAAATATTAGTTCATTTTGTCATTCCATGTTGTTTCCATGAAATTTTATCCTTGGGAACTGACCTAGACAACTGAAAATCTAACAAAACATACTTTCAAAACCAAATAATTTTGATACCGCTGCACCGATTTTAATGAAATTTGGCATACTTACTCAGTTTTTTTACGCTGATTTCGAAAATCAAAACCATTTTTGCGGTAGAAGCTTCGTTCACAAGTTAGCACAGTATTTAGATTACAAAGGTGAGTTTTAAATGCCTTTCGGCATTATGGGTCAAAAATGATAATTATTCCATTCTTAATTTTACTAAAATTTATAATGGTGAAGAAAAGGAAAGGACAGGGATAATAAAATGATTTTTCAGATTTAAACATTATGTTGTTCTTTCTTTTTTATGCCTGTCGTCCGACAGGCTTTGTTGCTAGTATTTTTATATTCGTTGTAAAATATAAATTTTATAAGAAATCGGTCAGTTATTCAATATTAACAGAAATCTGTCAATATCAATTTTGATCAGTATTTTACTTGGCAAGTTATGTATACCATCATGCCTGTATATTCATATTCATTGTTTATTTTTTTGGCTCCTTACTAAAGTTTGTGGCAAAACATCATTTTTACCTGGAAATTATTATCAAAGCGAAACAATACTGTCAACACTAAAGATTGAAAGATACTAGAGAGTTCAGGAGGCCGGAGGCAGATTAAGTAAAATTAAACTCTCTCAAACTCAATATTGCTGCATCGACAATGTCTTGACCAGGCTTACTCCATCATTTATTTAGTACAGACATTCAATTAATAATAATTATTCACTTAATATTTGGTAAGTCATAATTTTAATCGAAACATATTGCAATGTAGTCGCTAAAATATCTTTACATTTTGTAATATTTGTTGTGTGTTTTAAAACAATCATTATTTTTAATTTAAATATGTATTTTTTATTTCATGATAACAGTCGAGTCATACTGAAGGCAATTGATAACAGATATTTTGTGTAGAAGTCTCAGGGTACTACCCACTATAACCATTCCTTATTAACATCTTTTTTATTATAATTATATAAACAAATCAGATCAGTTACAAAATAGCACAGTGTCTTATCTGATAAAGCATCTAGAAAACAATATGTCATGTTACAACCTAAATTTATTTTACATTAAGGCTACATGTGTCACTAGATGACACATGTAGCTTTAATCAATTAAAGCTACATGTCTATGACTCAGTCAGTGGTTAGATGAGTCACTGATTGACTTGTCAATAAAAGATTGAATTAATGTCTGAATAAGTGCATACATGACGGTTAGTCATGAAGTTATGATGTAGATACTAGCTGATTACCTGTATAGCAAACTTGGTCAGACAATAGGTGGCTGAGAATGGAACTCCTGAATAGTAAGAGCAAATTAATTCATTTTACAAGACATCAAATACAAGACATCAAATACAATGGCTAGACACTAGTAACTTCAATATAAAGTAATGATTATATAAGACAGCAAGCATCATGCCTGCTTATACAGATATGATGCTATCACATACTGACTGTATAGAACGATTATTATTATTATAAAGTTAGACCAGAAGCACTCTCCCCACTCCATTTAGAGAGAGACTAGAGACAGATTTCAAAGAGTTAGTCTTCAAATCAATTCTTTCCAGATTACATCTCTCTATGCCATCTATTAATAGCTTGCTACACACTCTGTAAATTGTTTTAACTCTCTCAAGCTACATCTTCAGGATTATATGTAAATTTAATCCAAATGATGTTTGATGCCTTAGGTCATCAGTTACAGTACATTGACTTACTTATCTCTCTTGCCTTTACACCAATATATACCGTTATACTTTATACAACTCTATATCACTAGTTGTTTATCTAATGCGGAAAGTCAACAGTTGTACTACTTACCTATCTTACCAGCAACACTGCTAGTGACAACAATGTGACCTTGCTGTCGTGCAATCATATGAGGGAGAACAGTCTTAGTAAGAGAGATCTGACCAATCACATTCAGTTCTAACATCTCTCTATCCACAGCTAGTTCTGTGTCTATAATAAAAGCTCTCTGAGATCTAGCCGCATTATTCACTAGGATGTCAATCTGTTGATTTTACAATCAGTTAATCAATTAATTGGTAAGTTTACACAGTCAATAAATTGATCAGTAAGTTTACACAGTCAAACAATTGATCTAATTATCTTTTAATTTTGTAACATACAATGTTACAAAATTAAAATTAAATTCAATGGACACAAGACAAAGTCTTGATGATGATGACGATGATGACGACGAAGACGTATGACGACAATGACGATGATGACAATGATGATGAATATGACGATGATGGATCGTCATGACTATTATCGCTTATGATCCAACAACCATCATCAAGAGACATGATGACGGTGAAATCTTAACAGATTTACACAAAGACAGTCAGCAAGAAAACTACTACAAGCAATGTCAAGGGCAGACAAGTCTACACAACATACACACGTATACACAACATGCACAAGTCTACACAACATGCTCAAGTTTACAAAACATGCAAAAGTCTACACAACATGCACAAGTTTACACAACAAACATAAGTATACACAACATGCACAAGTATACACAACATGCACAAGTCTACACAACATGCACAAGTATACACAACATACACAAGTCTACACAACAAGCACAAGTCTACACAACATGCACAAGTCTACACAACATGCACAAGTTTACACAACATGCACAAATATACACAACATGCACAAGTATACACAACATGCACAAATATACACAACATGCACATATATACACAACATACACAAGTATACATACAGGGTGCGCCAAAAAAAATGACTGCCTAGCGACTGTGCGATAACTAAGCCAAAAATAAATATTTTTTCTCAAAATGCTGTCAGTTTGTAGAAGAGGAAATTTGACATCTAACTACCAACTTTCACTGTGATATCTTAATTCGTTCAAAAGTTATCAGCTCTCTATGTAAAAACTGCAAATTTCAATTTAACGTTGCCAGTACTTTCAAAATTGTCAAAGTTTAGCAATTGCGGAACCTCATTAAAACAGGTAAATACTCCTGAATTATTTGTCAAATTTTAACCATTGGGACTACCAGGACCATGAAGCAGTCCCTGCAAAAAATTATGAGCCTACATCATAGTTAAAAGTCTCAACAGAATGAAAATTGATGAGCAACAGATTTTCACTGATGTGACACAAAACTTCATGAACACATCCTTATAATCAACAAGAAAGAGATTGTAAGCTCAGATAAGAACAGAGAGGGGCTATTTTTGTTATCAACTTTATCTGCAGATACTCTGGTCATAAAATGACATGTTTTACAAAAAAATGAGCAAATTATTTGACAAAAAATCAAAAAGTTACTAGGCTGCTCGTTAAATTTGCTCCTCTACAAACCGATAAAATTTTCAGAAAAATATTTATTTTTGGCTTAGTTATCGCAAAGTCGCTACGGGGCTATTTTTTTGGCACACCCTGTATACAGGGTGCGCACGCAAAAAAAATAACCCCCTAGCGACTTTGCGATAACTAATCCCAAAATACAAAATTGTACTCACAATTTTGTCAATTTGTAGAGGAGGAAATTAGACATCTGACTACCAAATTTCACCGTGATATCTCAATTTGTTTAAAAATTATGAACTTTCTATGAAAAAACTTCAAATTTCAATTTAACCAATCTTCATAATAGAGCAGTCTCGTAATTTTGTGATTTTTGTCAAATATTTTGCTGATTTATTTTATAAAACGGGTCATTTTATGAGCAGAGTATCTGTAGATTAAGTTGATAACAAAAATAGTCTCTGTCTGTTTTGATCTGAGCCTACAATCTCTTTCTTGTTGACGATACAGATGTTTTCACAAAGTTTTGTGTCAAATCAGTGCAAATCTGTTATTCATCAGTTTTCATTCTGTCGTGACTTTTAACTATGATGTAGGCTCGAAATATTTTACGGGGATTGCCTCATGTTCCTTATAGTATCAATGGTTAATATTGGACAAACATTTCAGAAGTATTTACCAGTTTAATGAAGCATATGCTAAACTTTGACAATTTTGAAAATACTGACTTGGTTAAATTGAAATTTGAAGTTTTTTCGTAGAGAGTTCATAACTTTTGAAGGATTGAGGTATCAAAGTGAAATTTGGTAGTTAGATGTTAAATTTCCTCCTCTACAAACTGAAAATATTTTGAGAAAAAATATTTATTTTTGGCTTAGTTATTGCAAAGTCGCTAGGGGGTTATTTTTTTGGCGCACACTGTATACACAACATACACAAGTATACACAACATACACACGTACACAACGTACACAAGTACACAAAACATACACAAGTACACAACGTACACAAGTACACACAACATACACAAGTACACAATGTACACAAGTACACAAAACATACACAAGTACACAACGTACACAAGTACACACAACATACACAAGTACACAACGTACACAAGTATACACAATACTACATTAATGCAACTTCAATACTTGAAGAGTCTTATCACCAAATACAGGGTGGGGCATAATTAAAGGAGCCAACTTTATTCTGCAATAACTATGGATTATTTAAAGTAATTTATTCCAAATTTTACACACACACTTCAGCATCAATTCTACAACGTTTTGACAATTTTTATGACATTCGACCAAGAGACTTCAAAGATACGAGTAATTTAAATTTGGTTACGAAAAATCACGTCAACCAAGCTGGCAAAAACGTTAGAATCATTATAACGTTGTGTCGCTTTTTTGTGAAAAGACTCCGCCATTTAACGCAGTGATGTCATAACACACGCTCACTCGACATGTTTAGTGTATTGTTGTTCACAAAATTGCTTTCTCGGAGAAGCAGTGGCAAAAACGATTGCTTGCTTGTGTTCGCGAAAACAGCGGTCAGTTTGAACACACAATTTGAACTGTCTCACATGACCAGCGGTTGACCAGCAATCGTAATGAAACTTTGTGGTATTATTATCCTTGACAATAATTTGTAATGTACTTTTAATTTGTTTATCTGGTAGCTACTGGCAACACAATTATCATTGCAGAATAAACACCACTAACGAAGTATTCACGGTCTAACGTTTTTGCCAGCTTGGTTGACATGATTTTTCGTAATCAAATTTAAATTACTCATATCTTTGAAGTCTCTTGGTCGAATGTCATAAAAATTGACAGAACGTTGTAGAATTGGTGCTGAAGTGTGTGTGTGTAAAACTTGGAATAAATTGCTTTAAATAATCCATAGTTATTAAAGAATAAAGTTGGCTCCTTTAATTATGCACACCGTGTATATACCTACAGTATCAGCATACAATGTCAAACTATATACTTATGCAGACGACTCTCATAAAAACATATATACTGCACACATTTGTCAATAATATAAGGTACTGAGTTACAGCGAGCTTTTAGTTAAAAAACTAATGATATAAAATCTGGTCCAAAACATGCTTAAATTAAAATTTGTCAAAAGTTTTAATATTGGATCTGTAAAAGATTTGACTTAACCAGTTTTTGTCCGCTTTCTCCTGTTTTGTATCGTTTTAGTAGTTTTTCAACTTAAATATCAGCGATTGAATGATTCACACTACACTGCTTGGTAGACATATCAATTGATGCCAATAAAGAATTATTAGTTTCTCATTTATTTAAGCTTTTAGAGGCTATGAACATTCAATAACAAAATAAGGCTTAATAAAATGAAATTAATCTTAATTTAAACTTTGAAATCCGAGCAGTACCATTAGAAATTTCTACTACTATCTAGTAACTGATAGAGTTATAAAGACTACAGAATATTTGAAACAGTGAACTCTAGCTGATAACGGGATGTACAGCATCAATGCAAAACACTCAACACTTACATCAGGGTATGATAATGCGATCATGCAATAGACTACACCAGGGCTGGCGAACCTTTTTCAGATTGCGTGCCAATATTTTCAATTTGAAGAACAACAATGTTCTCACATGCCAATTTTTTTTCCTATTTTAATTGATTTTTTTATGTGCAGAGAGTGTACCTATAATACATTTAATTTGATCAAATAGAATAGTTATAACTAAAACTTTATTAAAACTATGTTCACTATAATTTTACTATAAGAACATATTTAATGTGCTTTGGGGCTTAGACTCAAAGCCGGTTGCACTGCGCTTAAGATCTCAAATCAGAGTCGTGCAAAAGGCACGACTTAGTAGAGTCTTAGTAAAATTAATGTGACTCTTGTTGTTGTATGGCAGATGATAAAAGACGATAAAATATTTTCAAGATTATATCTGGAGAAAAAAATTTATTCTTCAAAGCTACACAAGCTGCAATCAAGTCATCAGTTAAGCTGTTTTTGATATCTGATTTTATGAAATTCATCGTTGAAACAACGATTCGTACGAGTAACTAGATGAGAAATCGACAAAATCGCCCACTGCTACTTTTTTACATTATAAATATGATTTAATTTATAAATTATTTTCCATTATTCTTTCGCTAAAATAAAAAAAATAGAATATATATTCTGACATCTCAAATTGATTCTAAAGAGCTGTGTGTAAAAAATGTTCACAAAAAAATTATGCTGAAGTGCCAAATAGGAATTTTAATGATTTCATGCTACTAATATTATCACAATTTTTTTCGTCATACGAGTATGCGTGCCATGCAAAATCGTCTCGTGTGCCACTTTGGGCACGCGTGCCATAGATTCGCCAGCCCTGGACTACACAGTGGAGGAAGAAGCATCAAAAACATTTTTCATTTTTTATGCTTGAGACGAGGCGATGTAGCGTGGATGGAGCGTGGATGAATCATGGAATGGGATGGGTTAGAGAGAGAAAAGTCAACTTACAGAGGGTTGGCTAAAGAGAGTTATGTTAAGCAGTAGACATTGAGGGAAGGAAGGAAAAATGGATAGGAGACAAAAACCAAATCAAAGTAACACACACTACTACAATTGACTAACATCGACATGACAGAAACTCATACAATTGATCACAATTGATCACAATACTTTACTAACAGGAAACCAAAAAAAAAAAGATTCAACAAGCTCCAGACATTAACAAAAACAGCCAAAAAATCTGCCAAGAAAAATGAAACAACTTCAATAGCCAATTACACAAAGGCAAATCTTGATTTCTACAACATAATAAACATAAAGAAATCAACTTCTCCCTTTGTAAACATCATGATCATATCAACATTTCTTGAACTGCATACACACCAACAGAAACAACACTGATATCACTGAATGTGTGAAGACATCCTGCTGCTGTCATCATGGCACTGTAAGGCAGTATTGAAAGCATTCACTGACCATTAAGTAACAACTATAATGGGGGACATGGTACACAGGCAAGCTTATGCTGATATCAACATCACAACGACGACGACGATGACG
>JAQIXG010002250.1:0-18303 GCA_034700105.1 Oconnorella tubifera | reverse complement strand
ATGTGTCAACGGGCTAACTAGTTCTAAATAGAGTAAATATTCAAAGGGTAGTCGCTTCACAAGAGTACTAGTGAAGCGAGATCAACAAATATTACGTCATTTCAATAGACAATTAAACCTTTCAATTCAGTCCTGAGTCGGCAAGGACTGAATTGGGCGGGAACTGAATCGGTCGGGACTGAATCGGCGGGACTGAATCGGCGGGACTGAAGAGTCCTGTTCCGCACTAAATGTATACTTAGTGACTTCTGTAAATGCAATACAATTGAGTGTTGGAGAAAGGTTAACCTTTATTATTTATATATTTCTTTTTTTGCTCTACGTTAGATCTTCTGCATAATTAACAGAGGCTTCATTATAAATCACGGACTCTTATCACTCAGAATTTCTTGTAAGATTTTTATCAAGTTGCTGTGTCATCCAATTTTCTCAAAGATTTATAATCATAAAATAATATAATGTAAACCTGTGATTCAGTTCCATCATCCGTCCAGTTGCTGCGCAGTTTTGGCTCAATTGATGGAAAATCTTTATAAGTTTTTTCAAAAGCCATACCAAGAACTTTAGTCAAATCTCGCGCTGTTTACATTGCAGGATATGTTTATGTGATTGTAGAAACAAATTAAGTTAAATCAATATTCAATAATTTCAGGAATAATTTCATGGAATATAATTTATTGTTTAAATTCTAAAGAGAATAATGAGAAACAACTTTACAGTTTTCAATCAAATTATTTGTCAAATTTGTAATCAATTTCAAGATTTATTAATTAAATAACTCCAAGAATATCGTCAGAGTTTACCATATTGACAGAAAATCCATTTGATAAGTCCCTTCAAGATATTTATTATAAGAAATCTTAAGAAACTAGCAAGAATTTTTCTTCCACAATTTCATTTTTGTGCCTAAACACTTTCTCTTTAATCTTATGTCAAAAAAACAATAAAACGTTTTATGGTAAATGATAATATAAAGTCCCATTGTAACGTAAACCTGATGCATTTTTCACACAGGTCTGCATAACGCTATGTGCTTTATTCATAGCTTTCCTTTCCTCCTCGTTTATTTCATAGCGATCACCAGCAGGCGCAGATTCATTCAGAAGTCTCATTTTACACAATCCAAAAAGCTGTGAATATTTTAAAACCCAAAGTCAAAAAGCTGACAATTTAATGCATCGCAAAGTGGTAGTTCATCGAACTCGGAAAGTCCAGGGTCGATTAACGTGAGAGCTCATAATATAAGTAACTTGATGCACTCTTTAGTAAGACGCTTAAATTGGCAGCTATGATTGACATCATTGATATAATAGGCCTATGGTATTCCACAACTAAACTAAAATTATCAAACCAAACTAAACTAAATCAGCAAGCTAATTTTTATATGTAATTTCATATTATCTCTATATTTCTAGAAAAGTTTATTAATGAAAAGTAATCGGTAATATAATCTTTGAACTTACACCAAAATAATTTCCTTTCCTCACTGAAAATATGTAGTTTGGACGTTGAGGATGAACTAGCGCCCAACAGTCGTTTGATATATCAGAGACATATGCTGCTACTTCTTCAGACGACAATCCTATTTATTCATTGCATAATTAAGTATTCAATATCATGTAAAAAAAGTTACCAGAACGTCAGACGCTGATTCGAAGGATCACGGGTTCGAGTCCAGTATGCTCACAAAGACTTGTTGACTTGCGGCATCTTTTAGCAATGCAGTGAGACTAGTCGTCCTGGGAAACGCATATCTACTGAAGTAAGACATTATTACAGTATGATGGCATAATTGCATCTAGTTGACAATAATTAACAGAAGCAATACTACTAATGCTGTACATCGTAAAACATCATACTAAACCGAGCATTATAGTACTTAACTTCAATTATAGTAATATTATAATTTAGAACTGTTGTCATTATTATTACCATTCCAGATAATTTCAATTTTATTACCAATTTTGTCAGAAATGTGTAGCAATTGTTGTCTGTAGTGTTCGTAAACATTTGTAATCAGCTTATAACCAGATGGATGAATAGTTGATCGTGGGTTTCTATTGGCCACAAATGCCTATGGAATAGAGAAGAATTTTACATTAGTTTTCTTCAGGTAATTATAATTGTAACTGCTATTCTAGTCTTCGTTATTGTTTTTAAATATTTAAAAGTGTTTTATGCAATTGCATATTTTATTTTTTGGTTATTAATTATTACTCAATTATACCCTGCGGCACAGAAATTTAAAATATTGCAAGTGAAACCCTTAATATTGCTTGAAATTTAAATAACGGTTAAATTAACACTTTTAGAACCTTCTCATTATCAAACAAATCGATTGTGTAATCTTGTCGTTCAACAATGAAGAGTTTCTTTCCTGAACCAAAGTCTCCTGCTCCTAGACCAGACCTAACAAAGAGGTAACCCGTGTATACATCCTGACGTTCAACGGAGTTCCACTGCAAGGATAAAAGTGTTGTTTTAAAATAAAATTACAGTAAAATAATGATGAAATTTTTTGTATCAAGGGAAGAAAATTTAGTATGAGTGTGAGATTAGCAGGTTGAATGAAAATACGATGATAAAAGATTAATTCAACAACTGTTCTGCTAACAAAAATGTGCTCCTGGATTTGAATTCATGATCTCGAGTCTGGTTTGTGTTTTTCGTTTGAATTTTAAACTGAACTGAACATCACTAACTATTATGTTTTATTCAGTATAAAGGCGGATATAAACCACATATCAATTTCAATGCAATGCTATATAGAATGCAAATCTATAATTAAGCAATACGTGATTTTGTGATTTTAATCGTAGCCTTATTTTAATCTTTGAACAATCTGCAGTAATAAAATACAGTCTAAACAGTCGTCTGTCCTATATAAGTATTTTATATGCCTAATGAACAAAAGAATTAATGCTTATAAACCAAATTATTAATTATCTATTTATTCAGCTCGTTAAAATTAATTTAAAGCTAGCTTGCCTATACATTTTCAATCCTGAATTGGCCTACATGCATTATGCAATAATATGCATTATTGATCATTAACATTAACAATTGTTTAAAACAAGGACTTTTATCATCACTTTTTCAATAATTAAACGCAATAGCATATATGTAATAAATTTCCTCGAGATGATAACTATAAAACATTATTAGAACATTATCTTTATGTTATTTTTTGATGTAGCTTAATATCACACAACAAATAAATCGTTAAAGTAATTCAGCTGCAGATATATGCTAAAGATTTCCTATATTGTAAGTTATAACGACATGGTATTCAAACTAGAAAGATAGGCAAACATTTCGCGATGTGAGTTTTCGTTGAACGGAACTGTTTTCTTTTTTCTCTTCCTCGATAACATCATATAGAGTAATGCCATAGTTCTTAAGGTATGCTTTACCAAATGTAGCCAAAACATCCGTTGCATCATCTGTCAAGTATAAAATATGGTAACAATTAAGTGATATAAGTTAAGTGTTAGATAATTCAGTACCGCCTGTACATCCCCCCCTCCGAAAGAAAAATTTGATTGGAAATATTGACAAAAAGTGCAAATAACTAAAAAGGGTCGTCAGTTTTAGGAAAATTGATAATTGGTGCTGGTCATTGTTAACAAAAATTGTAATGATCGTTAATAATAATTATAATGAACAGTGTTTAAAAAAATGGCCGCAAAAATAAAAAAGATCGTCAGAAAAATGTTGCCCCCAACCCCTCCCGCAAAATGAAAAAAACCTGAGAATTACTTGAGTAAGGCCGTTGTCTATTGACCATAATGAGCAACACTTCTTTCTTAAATTTAATATATAACCAATATTTGTTTAATTTATGAAAAGCAGTGATAAATCAAGGAAGCATAAATTAACACTAGAACATCAGATATACGTAGGCCTTCTCAATAGTTTGCTATCTGAATAATATACAGCATGGTTGATCTTTGTTTCAAATCTAATTGCTCTCTATCATGTTGTTTGAATAACATTACATCTATCAGATCTCTTTCAAAAGCTCTCTTCGAACCTCTAATCAATTTTTAATTGTTAAGATCTAAAGAAGAGAAATTTATTCTAGTCTGTACTGAGTAGGCCTAGTTTAAAGTCATTCACAAAATATATAGAATACATAAAAATCTTTGATAAGGGGAAGTGCGTGCCCCATTGGCTTGGTAATCGCTTTATTTGTAATTAAATTATCAAAACCTGCTCCCTTTTATTTTATAAATGTTTCTTAATAATTCTAAAGGAAGTATAATCCTCTTTCTCTCTTGGATAATTTCTTTGATATCAATCTTTTGCGCGGTAGGTCAAAACATGACACTGTTTACATGTAATAAAATCACTGACATATGACAAGGGCGAGGGTGAAAGAAAATGAAATATAGAAACTTGGAGAATGATTATGACACACAGACTAAAAACAAGAATCCAAAATAGCAATACGACAGTAACTTGAATTTAAAATTTGAAACTAATTTTAAAAATTAAATTTCAATTTTCGAAAGAAGAATTAAGAAAATAAAAGAGACACTGATCACAATACATTAAATAATAAATAATAGTAACGATAACAATAGTAATAATAGTATTTGATAGTAAACAGCTATTATTTTTTATTAATCGCATGTGAGGCTATATATAATAGGCAAGGTCCATAAAAGCGATTATATATTTGTTTTCTTTCATTTATCAAAAAATAAAATAATAATAAAATACAAAAAATATACAGTATACCTACAGTCGATTAATCAAAATTACAGAAAAAAATGTGTAAGGAAATCAGCGTATATTGAATAAAATAAATCTTACTAAAGAAATTAGGGCTTAGAGCCTACTCGATCACGAAAATAATGCTTTCATATAATATCACGCATTTGCTCCAGGCTTTATAATAAATTAATGTTTTCAAAATATAAGTTTATTAAAACATCTTAGGCATGAATTTTAAAAAATGTTGAACAGCAAAAGTTGTCAGATATTTAACCTTTTTTGAACATCCACCATTTTTCTACAATGATTATGCTACCCAAAGTAGTTTTATTTTTTTCTTCTTAGTGTTTCTATTAACAAATTGATAAAATATTTAGATATATTATAGGGACTTATTATTTATTATAGTCTATTTCTCTTCCTAATCGTGTACTTTAAAAGATTGTTTCAGTTAAAAATAACTTAAAATATTATCAAGTACTGTAAATTATCAGTTGAACTTACCTTCTATCCTTTGTAATTGATCCATCGTTAAATTATCGTGACGATAATTGAATTCAATTAAAAGTTTACACTTTCGATATTCAGTAGATACTGAGACAAGAATGCAATTGTTCTAAAGTTTAAAAAGTTAAAGATAGAGTAAAAGCTATGGCTATGACGCGAACAGGGTAGATTGAGATCTTTATTCTGTAGGTGCGAAATTACAAAAAAGATATTCCTGCTAAAAATACGTTGCTTAGTTTTTTTAATCAGTTTTTTTCTTACTTTCATCTTCAAACTTGCGTCACAAATGCAACTGTGAATATACAGTATAGTAATCTGGAAGTTGATGACATTTTTATTTTTTTTTCGATGGAAAAAGGAGTGGATTGTGCCTATATGATCCATGTGCATATAAAAAATACTAATAATTCATGAATATGAAGGGGCTGTCATCTTCTCAATTCTTGAATCCGCACCTGCTAAAATGTTTAAAATATAATCAGCATTTTTAGAGTTCTGTGATTTACTACTGGGGTCATGGGTCCGATGCAATTAATATTCCTAATGTCAGGCCTATTTAATCGCGACAGTTGCTACAATTAAAGTGAATGTGTGAAGTCAGTTCATGTGCCAACAATTCATTCTGTATATTATGAGTTAACTATAAACATGTTAACTGAAAATTCAGGAAGAATATTCAGTTACCATATAACAGATACTATTATATAGTGCTTTATTCAAGCAAGTTGCACAAGATAAAGGCTTCAACAACTGCTTTGCTTCAAACTTTTTTCTTTTTTTATTTGCAGCTTCACTGAGATTTCTGTCTGTGCGTTAATTGTTTGTCTATGACACTTGTAGGCTTTCTAGCCAAAACTTTATAATATTCATGAACTACTAGTTTCATGTTCAGTTTCTTGAAAGACCAGTTGAATTTTCTGCTAGTCTTATATTACATATTCTATCTTATTTGAATTAGTTTTCCTGAACTTAGAGGCTACAATTGCCATCAGAATTTTCAAATTTTTCTTTCAAATTCTACAACTTTAAACTCGGATAGTTATAATATAACTCGGATAATGTAGGCTTACTATCTTTAAGCCGTTTTGCTTTTTAGATAGTTTTCTTTAAATTATTTATGGCAGGTCTACTTGTTTTTTCTCTAACATCAAATGTTAAGTAATTTCTTCTAACGTAGAGCATCTGTAACTGGTTAGTATTTATTAATTGTTACTTTTTACATTACAGTGAAACCCATAATGATATTTATTAAAATTGCTTTATTTATAGATCCTAAAAAGACTGTATTGATATGCTTACTTATATTAATACCGGTACATATATTATAGACCTGGTTGTACTTATATTAAAACCGGTACTTAATATAATAGACCTAGTTGTATTACCAAACTTTACTTTTCGTATCTTTTATGTGCAGTTTTTAGAATTTCATCTCGATTGCTTATAATTACACAATTTATATCTACTCAGAATCTGAAGCCAACCAATTAAGTCTAATTTCGCACAAACAAAATCAGGAAGTATTGATAATGGATTATTTATTGCAAACACATCGTGGACAAATAATTAATTTCAGTAAAGCAATTAAATATTTACAAGTAAATCCTAGTCTTACTAATTCAGTGGCGTAGCTGCCCCTTTGTAGCGCCCACGATCCTGGAGCAAGCGCCCTTCCCCAACCTGGGAGCCCCAGTAAGGTCCATGTGCAGTGCCTCATAGAAAAATGACAGAATTTTTTTTATATTTATAACAAATAGACGATGTTTAAGTAATTTCTAAAAGTACTTGTAAATGTAAATTTTGAATTTTAAAGTTTTTATTTCAAAGTTCACGACTTTTGAGTAGGTGAGTATTTTTGGCTAAGTTCTGATATAATACTTGCCTCCAATAAGTCGTTGTAAGAATTTCAGAAAAAAATGACTCGAAAACAAAAATATTTTACTTTCAGTGAGTGTTTTTTTTCTCTGAACATGATGATATATAACCATTATATAACTATATAATGAGTATACTGGTATGCTAACAGCAATTATAGAATCTACCATACAGAATATACTGAGATCAGCGCACTTAAAACAGAAAAAGTTAAATTATTACTGAGGCGCATTACGAAATGAGTAACGCGGTTTTTTATTCGTGATTCACTTCCTGTTATTTACTTATAAAGGACTTGATGTAAACAGCAAGAACTGAATCAAGAATAAAATAGATGTCCAGGGGCGGATTGGCCTGGTGAGGGACTGAGGGATCCCTCAGTATGCCCCCCCATCCTGTGGGCCCATGGGCCCCCAGCAGCCAAAAAAATAAATGAAAACGAAAGACAAAATTGAATTCGAACAGTAAAAATATGACATTCGACCACTTGATATCAGGCTAAAACCAGTGAATAAATATTATGTAGCGAGGGGAGGAGGAGCAAAAGGATATAATGAATGTTAAATATATACTTATTGACTTATGCGTCAATTGACTGTAACAGAAGAAAGAACCATGATTTCAGTTACTATTTTTAGAGTTTTAATATTTGAAAGAAATAAACTTAGGTAATCCTTTACAGTGGCGTATACTACAGCCAGGAATTGACTAAGGGGGGGTTTTCCGCCAAAGTTTGCAGTGATGACCTTTTTCGGCAAGCGGGAGGGTTTCACAGTTCACCGTGATAAACTCACATCCGTAACATTACAAAAAAAATTATCCCACCCAAGCCTACGCCACCGATCCTTTATTTCTATTAATTAAAAATTTCTACAAATCAGGCGTAACTGCACTTTAGGGGACCCCTCCTAAAATTCGTCAGCCGTCAATAATAACTTGAAATCTCACCTACCCCGCAGCAATCCAGCTGTGGTATGCATTTTTTTAATTTAATTTTATGTCACCTTCACTCGAAATTTTCAGTTTTAAAAAATTGTTTTGCAATATTTTAAACGGGTAATTCGTGCATAGAGTAATTCAAGCAATTAAGCAAAGGAATAAATAATGCTATGCTCTTGTCATCTGTAACAGTTGTCCTCAACATCAATCACTCTATGTAATAACTTTGAAACCTATTTATTTTCCTCTTTATTATCGTTGTACAGATTTTTGAGCAAATAAAAGATATATTATTTACATATTGGCTTACAAAAATAGCGCCTAAAGTTAAATGTCGATGAAAAATGTGACGGTGATAATTATTATTAAAATGTATAATATGGATTCCCGAAATTAATTTGGGTTTGGTGGAGAGGTAGGTTTGGGGTTGCAATGCATTTTGTTATCATTTTTCCATCATCAGAAAACAAAATCTCGTAAGAAATAAAAATTTATGAAATAATTTTAATGAAAAAATCCCATTTTGGGGGTTAAGGTAAGATCTTTTTGATTGTATTTGAAAATTTAGTCTTGAAACTATATTGGCTTCCACTTACCTAAATCAACGTAGGATGTCCCACCGTTAGTTTAGCGCTATTGATGAAAACATGTTTTTTGAAAAAATGGAAAACTAGAAATTAGTTGTGAATGGATTATAAAAGTAAGAAATAAATACCATAGCTGCATTTCTCGCCTCTGAATTATGGGATTTCAAATTATTATCTATGACGATTAACATATACTAGGACGGGTCCCCTACAAATTCTAAGAGGCCCGGGGTCCCCTAAAATGTAATTATTGCACAGATTATTATAAATGCTGCAAATGCAAATTTAAAAAATACAGGATGGGTATTAAAGTTTTATTTTTTACAGACGAAGGAATGTATACAGTATGCTACTCATAATTAATGATAATAACCAGAAATGGTATACAAAGTGCACACTGGGGGAGGGTTATTTTATAACTTTTCAGCCGGTTGTTATGTTTTGGTGGGCCCCAGTTAAAAATTTCCTCAGTGGGCCTTTGTGAGCCAGTCCGCCACTGTAGATGTCCCTTTTTCTTCTTTTATAATATCTTTCGTTTAAATGATTCTCGGTATTACTCTCAGTCTCTTGGCCCAAAAAACACACGTTGTGACTTGATGGATTCTCTTTAATGAAATTGAAATAATTTCTATCTTGGCCGAGGCGGCTGCGCCCCTCAGCTTTTGGCGCCCTGGGCAATTGCTCCACTTCTCTCCATGGAGCTCCGCCACTGTTTAATACTGATTCTGGTTTAATAGCTTAACAGAAGGTGAATACCAATATAATAATGAATCAATGCGGAGACCATGGTGGTAGTGAGAAAAGTTGCACATTTTCGTAGATGAAAAATTCCCTGCTATAATTAACTGGTATAATAAAAATAGATAGCAAAATATAAATTGTAATATCATGCATTGCTGTTAAACCTACATATTTACACAGAAATTAAGGAAAAAAACGATTTCGATTATTTATAAACTTTTAAAGTGCACAATTATTGTTACACGATGACTGTAATGTTTTTGAATAGTTAAAGACAATGGTTAAATGGTTATATTGTGATGCGATAACTAATGTTTTCGAATGGATTACTACTGTATACAGCTATTATATAATCATTGCTAACTATTGTATTAATTGATACTAATCGAGTAAATAATTGTTATATCAGTATAAAACCTTACGACATCCTATTCCTTTTAAGCTAGTTATTATTCATTATATAGTATTATTCCGGATACTGTACGTTTATCGCAAACACTGTTATTAATTATTTTGGCCTGTAATATGTTTTTGGTTGATCGATCAGTTTAGAAATGTTTCGAATTTTTTCTGTCAAAAATTCTTAATATACTTTTACATATAAAAGTCTGAAGGAAAATAGACGTTGATCTCCATTCACTTATTAACAGTGCAGATGTATATTTTGCGATGATAGTTGATGTAGTGACAAATTATATCGTCACATATTTCTGATGAAAGTTAGGTGAAAAAATATTGGTGCAATCTGTCAGTTACTGTTTGTAAACCAGCCACTGTCAAGTGATAATGTACATTTTAATCCTGCATACTTACAAAGTTGAATCAATAGAATTTAATGTATTCGTCAGGATTAAGAACAATAATTAGTAAACTTACAATAGTTAAGAAAGATAAACAATATAATACAGTAATTTGGTATTTCTCACACTTTTAAATTATAAATTGCACTTTATGACAGTAAAAAATCGAATAGAAAGATGAAAGAAAATCATTGAATCCATGGGAGGAGTAAGACGACTGAAATTTAAAAGTCTACTTCCGGCTATAAATCAGCAATAATCCTTTTATATGATATAAATACAGAGGATAGCTTTATATTTACGGCAACTACGCAGAATTTATACATATGGAATTTGCACTACAAAGATATTGTACTAAATTAGTGAAAGATTTACTGAGCTTGATCAACATAAAGGCGCACATATCAGACGAATGAGTTATGAACTCGCATATCACTATGCTGTAATAGGCTTGTATACTTTATTATTGTCTTGGCGGTATTGTAGCATGGCAGTACTAAATTGTTTCATTATATATTATAATATGTAAATTGTTAGATTTAAAAAAAAACAAGACTAGATACCAATTGACAACATATTTTATAGTAAGCACTCTGGTTATGGTTTTTCCAGGCTTTTTCAAAATTTATATAATAAAACAAGAAATTATAAGAAATCTGTAACAAAGAGAGCCAGTCACAGAGAGCAACAGCTTTACATATATCATGTTTAATTCAGCTGGATCCATTGATTTGATAAAATCTATTTATGTTTAATTTTAAACGTGTGATTCAGAAAGGACTAAATTTCAACTTCATTGTTAAGCAAGTTCATCTAAAGACTGGACAATAAATGTGTGTCAAAAGAACGTAACGAATCCCCAAACTTTTATAAATTTATATTTCTTATTTTTGAATTACATACTAAAATCTTACACAAGAAATACAAGCCGAGGGAATATTAGCCTATTTCTTTCCGGCATGTCTTTCTGACATAATCAGGACCGGATTATGCTTGTGCTAACTGTACCTCCGCAGATTATGTGGAGCCCAAACAAATGAAAAGATAGAACTGAAAACTTAGAATTTACGAACGTTATCAGTAAGCATATATCTGTTTTACTTTTGTATTTTGACACTTTTTTTACATGTATTTACAGACCAAACACACGCAAGTGGAGAAAAATATTGAGAATAAGCAAAAAAGGTTATCATTCCTAAACCAATCCCCCTTATTCAATCATACGTCGTGTTCACTATTTCACTACAAGGTTATTTCATAATGAATACGATAGTGAGTACGATACTGCCAAGTAAAAATATTAAGTACAAATTAAGGATACCTTGACAGTAATTAGGTTTGTTGCTCTTAATGGCGCCTCAAATGCAAGATAAGGCAACGATCCTTGTTCACTGCACTCCCGATATTGACTCTAAGCACATAACCAATAAATATTTATTCAGAAAACCAGTTTTGATGTGATTCAATCGAGTATACATCCGGTTCCCTCCTTCTGAGAACACCTGGTTTCATGACCACAATCACTACGCCAGCCTAGCGTAGTCCTGGATCGTTCATCGACCTTTTTCCTTTTCCCGTTGCTCGCGCCGTCCCATAAACATTCTCCGGCTTGGTAATCTATTCCCCCGATCATAGGCGCCGACTACGGAGAGGCTGCTGGGCTGAGGACCCTACAAACTATTATACTAACTACTAACATGGGGGGCTCAGCACTCTACAGATGACCATGACAAATGATCCTTCGTAACTTTAACAATGGTAAGATATGAGAATTTTATGTAATTTGACGTAGTATTACATTTAAACTTACAAGAATTAAAATACACTATGGTAACTAAGTAAGCTCGGTAGGTAAGTAAGATAAGGTAAGGTAAGGTAAGGTAACGCAAGGAAGGATAAAGAAAGGTAAAGTAAGATAAGGTAAGGTAAGGTAAGGTAGCGGAAGATAAGGTAAGGTAAGGTAGGGTAGGGTAAGACAAGGTAAGGTAAGGTAAGGTAACTTAAGGTAAGGTAAGGTAGGGTAGGGTAAGGTAAGGTAAGGTAAGATAAGATAAGGTAAGGTAAGGTAAGGTAGGGAAAGGTAGGGTAGGGTTAGGCAAGATAAGGTAAGGTAAGATAAGTAAGGTAAGGTAAGGTAAAGTAGGTAAGGTAAGGTAAGGTGAGAACAGGTAAGGTAAGTAATGTAATATAAGATAAGATAAGGTAAGTAAGTAAGGTAAGGTAAGATAAGGTAAGGTAAGGTAGGTAAGGTAATACAATTGTAAGGTAATTAAGGTAAGATAAGGTAAGGTAGTTACGGTATGGTAAGGTAAAATAAGGCAATGTAAGGTAGGGTAAGGTAAGATTAAATAAGATAAGGCAAGGTAAGGTAGGTAAGATAAGATAAGGTAAGGTAAGATAAGGTAGGTAAGGTAAGATAATGTAAGGTAAGATAAGATAAGTTACGGTAAGGTAAGGTAAAATAAGGTAAGGTAAGGTAAGTAAGGTAGGGTAAGGCAAGATAAGATAAGATAAGGTAAGGTAAGATAAGTAAGGTAAGGTAAGGTAAGATAAGGTAAGGTAAAGTAAGGTAAGGTACGGTGAGATCAGGCAAGGTAAGTAATGTAATATAAGATAAGATAAGGTAAGGTATGGAAGGTAAGATAAGTTATGGTGAGGTGAGTTAAGGTAAGGTAAAGTAAGTAAGGTAAGATATGGTAAGATAAGATAAGGTAAGATAAGGTAAGATAATGTAAGGTAACGTAAGGTTATGTAAGGTTACCTTATCTTGCCTTACCGTATACCTTATCTAAAGGTAATGCATACAAGGGCATACAAAGGTATACAAAGGTTATCACATCTAAATAAAGTATCAAGTTATCAAGTCAAATAAGATAAAAATGTTATCACATACCAGTTTGATGACAAAAGATAATCACATAAACATTTGGGTAAAATAAGCTAAAAAAAGGTCACATAAAAATTGTCCCTTTTTGGTTTTTGGCTCCCCCCTCCGACTCGTAAACCCGTTTTGCGGCGTCCCTGGTCAGCACCGGACTCCACCAAACTTTCAACAATTGGCGCTTATGCCCCCGATAAAACTACATCGCCGATAGCAGAGGATCTACTAATATTAAGTATTTTCATTACAAATTCAAAGTTAAATTTATAATAAAAATTTTCATGGATCCTGAATAAATTTAACAAAAGCAGAATGGAACAAAATAAAAAGACAAGTAAAGAATTATTACAAGTAATATATTTCGTTTATCAAACAAATTAAACATTAGATAATTTCAGAAGCATGCATACTTTAAAACTATAAACTTATTATATAAAGAGAGCAAAAAATATAATTTGAACCTATTCTACAACTAGAGATATACCCTCTGGTAGTATCTTGCATCACCAGACACTATTCACTATTTTTCATGACAGTTTGTCCGTGACATTTTGTCCATGATATTTTGTCCTCGTACCATTTTGTCCGTGACATTTTGTCCGTGACATTTTGTCTGGCCACTAATTTAACTTACCATGATAAAACAGGGATAGTGAGCGGGCGGTGGGGGTTAAATGCAATGTTATAGCTATAAACACGTATTACTAATGACGACTATACACTAAAACTCTCTCAAATTTCGACTGCAATGAATTTGACCCCCCGCCAGGGGGTTCAAACTGAATATTGTTCATTGACTAATTTCGAAAGTGATGTCATTTTTTATTTATTTTTTTTAAATACTCAATTTAATATTTCACACGTATTAATTTCGAAAGTGATAGCCTTTTATCTTTTTTTTGGTTATTGGCAGTGCCGGATTAAACACTGCGTAGGCCCCTAGGCAGCCGAAATTTAGGGGCCCTTTGCAACTACTCTGTAGTCTGTACTCCAGTGGCGGCTCCATGCCTTCCAGTAGGGGGGTGGCCTTTTTCAGAGCTGACGACCTTTTTTTGGCTTATCGACTAAGTTGTACGTTTTTTAAACAGTCATATAATACATATAATATATCTGTATCTCGAGAAAGCTGCCAGCTTTACATCAATTTATTACAAACATGTATCTTTACTATGTAGGGGTGGTGGGTTAATATGTAAAAGTGGAAATATCGACTATCTAGGAGGGGCGATTTCTCCTTCCCCTATGGATCCGTTCGCCACTGCTATACTCTCAGTTTAACAAATGCCTCTTCTTTTCGTTCGCCGACATTCCTGGTTTAAAATGAGAAATAAATAGCTATATACATGGATAAGTAAATTTAATTATAGACTTTAGCTTGTTAAACTAGACTTAAAAATTCCGATTTTTGATTAAAAAATTAAAATAGAACGTTTTGGTTGAACAGTGTAGAAGTAAGGTCATCAATGTCGGTGGCGTTTTATAATTAACTATATACTCCATACCTAACAAGTGAAAAAATTCTTAGTGGCACTTGGTGACACTAAGATTTTTTCTATCGCTCAATAAAGTCAATATCAAATCAATTATCAATATTGTTTCTAACCGTTCAGTACCGGATTACGTTATCCCGTTGTCACGGGCCCTTTTCTCGGGGCCCTTAAAAGGTACGGGCCCCCTAGGATGGTGCCTACATTGTTATATTTAATTCTAATGTTCTAGAAATGACTGGTAGAACTCTATCTATTCGAAATGTTTTAAAAGAAAAAGATCTCATAAAGCAACCAAAGACCCAGCAACAAGTCAGTCTTTTTTTATTTTACTTAAATTTCTTTCTTTAATTTATAGCATATAACGTTTCCAATTATTGCAATGTCAGTTTGATAATGAATTAATTCGCCTAAAATTTATTGAAGATCAGCTATAAGAAATACAAAGTAAAAAAATATGAATAGTTGCGACACAACTAAAAGAATTTAACTCCTAATTTTAATGATATTTAAAGTAATTTTATTAGGAGACTTGTGTCCTTCATCTGGGAAAGATTTACTTTGTTTAAAAGTTGTTCTAGATTGCTTATAATTCTAATTCATTGATCGATTCAATGTGTCTAGCTTTATGCAAATAAATAATAAACAAACAAGTGAAAATCTTGTGTACTCTAACGAATGTGTCAATAAGTAAAAAAAACATTAACTATTGATAATAACTATTAGTCAAAATATAAAATGAACAACATTTTAATGCTTTATCATGACGGATATAGCAGAATCAGTCATGATTTCATAACTTGGTGATTTGACCAAACGTTTGCTCATCACTTGATAAACTTCATTTTTGTGTATATTCAACTAAATTGAACTATTTTGCAATTTATGCAATTGTGTCTATTCAACTAAATAGATACTGCGTTTATTTTAACTTTCTTGCAATTATATGCAACTTCTACAATGTTAATTAACAATGCTCTTGTAGGTTAAGATGGTTCACAATTGAATCCACCTACAACGAAGAAAAGAAAATCTATTCAAGAAGTCCGAGAATAAAAGGAAATGGAAAAGTCTAAGGGATTAAAAGGGGAGAGAAGGGAAAGAGCAGAAGGGAGGAAAAGTGGGGAAGGATGAGGAACAAAAGAAGGGAAGAACTGCTATAGAGATTTAAAAACGGCCATTTTTTTAATAGAATTCATGAAATTCATGAACTCATGAATTCATGAATTCATTCATTCATGAATTCATGAACTCTTTGCTGATGATCAGAGACTGAGAGACCTTCCAGATGATATCTACAACCAGTTACGAATATTTGACACAACGATCAAACGCCATGCGCAGGTTAGACCTACTCAACTGCTGCTTGATGGGTAGAAGCTTCATCAAGAAGATGAAGAAGTTGACTGGAGAGACAGGGGAGAGGGAACTTGATAAGATGCTGCAGAACATTTTCGGTGAGATTTTGTGTGGATACTCTGGTTCTAATCAAAAGGTTTTTATCTCGTTATACGAATGCTCAAAGATTTATCATCAGACAAGCAATGTCATGTCTTATAGTTTATTCAAGAATATAGGTACTCGGAGGATTGTGACTTATAGAGGCACATGGTCCAGACTTCTGGAAAGAGGTGTTGTAGTGTCTTTGTACAATTTCTTGACCCAGAAGTCTGATTATCTATGTTCTTGACTAGCTCTTGGTATTATAATAACATTGTTTAGTTTTCGAGTATTTGTATAGAGAAGTGAAAAGTTCTGATTTGGTTTTCGATGTCCATGATGGAAACATTGAATGTGTTTCTGTCCAGTTCTCTTCTTCCCTGACTGCTGTCCACTTCTTGAATCTTCTTCAAGTTTCTATCCTGAAGGTTGGAGTAGGCTAGTCAAGATGTGCATTGCTTTGAGTTATTTGTCCAACTGTCATTATGATTTCAATTTCACATGTTAATGATTGTAACATAGGCGTGCTGGTAAAAATCTGAAAAACTTTCTTCTCAGTTTGATGTGACAATGATTAAGATTTAAACGCCAGAAATTATCCAGTTTAGTTGCCCTCGCACTTTGTAATTTAGTTAAATTTCTTGAATGTTTAATATAGATGTTTTAATATTAGTCATTATGGTAACTTCTGTTGAGAATAATTTAAAATCATGAAGTTCAATCAATTTTAGACTATAAAAACGAATTAAGTTAATAAGTTAGTTATAAGTTAATGTTAATAACTGATTGTATAAAAATTTCTTGAATGGATTTGGATCATTGATTTACAGTATAATAGCATTATGCCGAGATATGTAGGCGTAATAGTTTCAGTTGTCGTAATTATTCATCATGATGCCTAACACTTTATTGATAGGCAATTTTTTTCAAGAACGATTATTAGAATTGATATTGTTTAACTTTATAATGATTCATTATACTTTTATTAGGGCCGACATTGGCAATAAGAATTATTTCTTCATGGGTAATACACTACCGCCTCTATGTCCGTGCTATAGGCTACTGTATAATATCATGGTTAAACGTATTGTATTATGCATTGGCACCGATTTTGGGGCCAAATTTAATGTAGAATATAAGATCATTGGTTCTATGTCATGTACACTGTAAATACCGAAATTTATGAGATTTTATATAAGACCTACGCATTTAGTCCGAACAATCGGGCTAAATGCGTATGTCTACATACAGTAGATATCGGAATTGATAAGATTATATATCAGGCCTACGCAATTTACCCGAACGCTCGGGCAAAATGCTTAGGCCTATATGATATAAGTTCACAGATGTATATATAGGATAGTCTCTTAAATACTACAACCCTTTTCTATAATACTGCATGTATAATTCATTGTTAAATGTTAGCGTCGCTCTATAAAATCTACAGTGTGTAGAGCTGCATTAATTTTATTAGCTGTTGTAGTATTTACATGGCCATGGTATGTAGGCCTAGCTTCAAATTAAAATCAATCTAAATTATTACGTTTAGATTATTGTCATCTCAAATAATAAACATTACATATAATTTAAACAGGCTAACTTAAAGCTCAATGATCTAACAGTCTTATGCAAAATATCAGTAATCCACATTTTATAAAATAAGAAACCTGTTCTTTTTACACTGTTCATGTTTAAAGATTTCGGTTTTTTCGTGCATCTTCTTGATTTTATAACGTTCAGATAATAGAATGTTAAACTGATCTTTTGCAAAATGCATGTCAAAGATGATGATTTGTTACATATTTTCACATTTCCTATGTGTAACGAAGATATGTAATATGCTGCAGTACTTTATGATCATTAGTTGTTGGTATACTATAGTGTTATTTACAATATTTGGTAAATATTGCCATTAGTTATACGATAGTATTTTGATCAAGCATTGTCGTTGTTTTATCTTTTTTTCAATAAGACGCAACACTGGACATACACTGGAACGAATTCGTATGTTATGTTAATATAAGTTAATTAAAATATAATTTTATAACATAAGCACAGATAAATTTCTAATAATAATAATATTATTAGAAATTTGTTAAATATGGCTTATTTCACATAATCATTCTATATAAACAATGATTATGTGAAATTGAGCAGAATTTCATTCAGTTATTTTAGTTTGAGATAGTCTATGACATTTTCAACAGAGAATATGATTAAGAATATGATTAAAAAATATGTATATAAAGTAAATTCGATTTACTTTATAAATTATTTGGAAAAAGATGAAACAACCAATTTAGATGTTTATTGGGTGCTCGCCCTCG
>JAQIXG010002249.1:0-18303 GCA_034700105.1 Oconnorella tubifera | reverse complement strand
TTTACCCCCCCCCCCCCCCCCCCTATATAGTTCACAGGTTTTTTTCATACATTCGGCCACACCCTATCCCCCAACTGGATGACTTAGATTAACCACTGGTAAAAGATGAATTAAATTCTCCTGGAGGTAATATACCCAAATGTCTACAATATGTAAAAGTACACTTAACAAAAGTTGAAAATTAATTGAAATATTACCATAAATTTCTTCATTGGCACACTACTATTTACAGACTCATTCGTTTTAATAATTCAAACTTTTAAATAATCTAAAATCACCATACAAAATTTCCAATTAATCGCTACAATCTACTAACTAACGAATTTCACCGAATGCAATCATTTTATCGCCAATTGGGAGTAATTTGAGCATAAATAATGACAAAATCGCTTATTTAATATCAGGGCGCCACCTGTCCTCCAATACCCGGATGTCTATAATGGCGTTGAAGAAATTTAAGTGAATTTCAAAATCGCCATTCTCTCGTCGCCTAATTTTTACCGGACAATCAATTGGGAAATTTTGTGAAAATTTCACCTAGCTAGATTGCATTAATGGTAATGCATGCGAGGGAAAAATATGCACGACTTGAAGGGTATTTAATCGATGATTTCTTGTCATGCTTTATGCGTTAAATTAACCAACAAGGGTTGCCTAATTTTAACATACGAATTTTTTACGTTGGAATTAGTTTTTTTATTGGTTTAAAGGAGAATTTAGTAAAGGAATGGAAGTTTATGTAATTATACGACTTAGTTGAGCAATTACATTGCAGTATTAAGTTTATGCTTTTTGCCGGTTTTATAATTTGACGGTTAAGCAGCGGAATGTATCTAAATTTTATGAATTTGAATGTTTTTTTTATTAAACCTACTGACTTATTGCAAAAATGTTCGAATTATGTTTTTTCAAATTTAAATATTTGTATTATGTTTATTAGACATTTGAAATGTATACGCGGATTGATATCTTATTATTATCAAAATTGTATGTAATTGAATTGTTCGTTCAATTTTAGGTACAGTGATCGAAATCAAACTCATTCTACTGAGGTATAATTTTCTAATCTTATTTTGTAATATTATTGTTGGTTAAAAATATAATTGCAGTTCTATCATACGTTGAAAAATTACAATACATCAAATTCTGTAAGTTCATAAGATTATCGTAAAAGTAGTAATCTCATCATTAACATCAATGTAATTTGAATAACATTAAAAAAATAGTACAAAACGGTTGTTTAAATTAACGTTAACAGTGTTGTTAACATTAAGCTTAATTAATTCCAGAAAAATATTAATTTAAAGATATTAAAAAATAAATAACAAATATTAATGAACATCTCTAATAAATATTCGTATGACTTAGTTTGATTAAGTCTTAAACTTAATTAAAACGTCATTCTGTATGTAGTATTTTTCATCAAAAAATTATCAAATTTTATAAAGTTTTAATGAATTTCTAAAGTACAAGTATTTCCTATGATATAGGACAAGTCCTCAATGAATAACAGAAGCGCAGGAAGCAGCAGCAGTAGCAGTAATAGATACAATGATCGTTACAAAAAACCAGACACCGGTTTTTCTAGCGCCCTAAAACGAGGCTATCGAGATGATAACGTATCACCCCAGCATTCTACCGGCTCTCCTAAATATTCTTCTAGTAAATCTGCGAAAACTGTGACAGATAGATCAGGTAGAAGAATTAGTCTGTAATTGTAATAATTCGGTATAAGAATTGTTTAGTGGTTGAATTTGTATTAGATTATAAAATGTTTATAAATCATACATAGCTGTTGATATGATATAGAATCTTATATATATAAAATGTGAACTGTATGTATGCAATCTGTACGTTTGTATAGAATTTGTATATTTGTATAGAATCTGTACATATGTATAGAATCTGTGCATATGTATAGAATCTGTGTTTATGTGTAGAACATTTATTGAATCTGTTTATCTGTTTAGAATCTGTACATATGGATAGAATCTGTATATATTAATAGAATCAGTATGTATAGAATCTGTACATATGTACAGAATCTGTATATGTATATATATATAGAATCGGTATGTATAGAATCTATACATATGGACATACATTATAGTTGTAGATATGTTTTTATATTAGTAAATGAGAGAAGTAGGATTGATGACAGCCGTCATAACAGTCATGGTAGCGGACAAAATGCTACCGGTAGTTTACCGAGTTCTTATAAAGACGCGTCAAAGAATAAAGATCAGAAACACAAAGATCATAAAGCTGAGGTTATTATAAACACAGTCACTATAAACTTGTAGAAATTATATCGAAATTGAGAATTTCATTTAAATATTTACGCGTTAAAATTAGAACATATAGATAGTTCATTTTCTAATTCTATCTTATTGCAATGTCAGAAATATAAACCATGAGTTAATAATTTACTAAATCAATATGAATCGCTATTTGTCCCAAACGGGGATTTGAACCTGGATCTGTCACATCTGTGGATAAATGTTTTCCTCTCTCAAATGTGGTTTATCCTCACTGCTTGGGTGGAGCGTGTGTGGTCTTGACTGATACTGAGGAACATCTGCGACATAATCCTTCGATGGTTAAACAGACGTTAAACTTTTATTGATTGATTGATTGTCGATTTCGAATCCGGCGCTCTTACCACTTCTCTAATGTATCGGACAGTGTATTAGGGGTTCTTTTATCAGGCTATTGTAATTACGTGATTGTGTTTGCTAGGTTCATAAGTTAGCAGAGAATATCTGTGGTGACTGGTCAGAACACGTTAGTTCATCGGGAAAGCGTTATTACTATAATTGTAAGACAGAGGTGTCGCAATGGGAACGTCCCAAGGACTGGATTGAACCAACGTAAGATTAATAGTCTCTGTGCTTATGTGACGTTGAGGAGAGAGTTAAACGTATTGTTTAATGCCGTTTAATTTGTAAGATTGTAAATAGTTAAGATTTATAAAAGAGTATTTTAACGGTAAATTATAGTATTTAAATATTTAACAAAATTCAATCAAACTTTATTCATTGATTAGTTTTATCTATTTTCTATTAAACAATATTTAAATTTCTGTAACTTTAAGCTCGATGTTTGTATTGTTTTATTTCTATCAGAGACACTCAGCAAGCCTCACGTTTGCCTAATAAACCTTCAGATGTCAGAGACAAGTCAAGTAATCAACTGTCAATGACAGTTAAATGTTTGTACATACTGTTCTTATTTTGCATTTGATAGTTTTTAACTTGTTTGTTTGTTTTCTAGTCGATATTTAAAGTACTTAGAACTTCATATAATGCATCTCGTCATAGTTTATAAAGGATAAATTTACTGCTTTATTGTCTATTCATTAAGCATTTATTTTATAATAATTTTACGTCATGGATTATTGTGTTATTTGCACGATGTCTCAGACGTAGCTGTCAATTTAAGCGACTTACTAAAAAGTGAAACGAATTAGAGAAATAGTGAGCTATCCGTGATTTGAACCTGGATCTGTCGCATCCGTGTCCAAAGCTCTAACGAGCCTTTATCATTTTTATTCATCTATTATCTATTTTATATTCCTTTATTTTTTTATTCTTTATTTATTTCTTATTTTATATTTTTAACTACCAGCAACATCTTCTCGTAAAGATATCGCACGACATTCCGATTTAAACGACAAAACGACACGAATGTCTTCCGATACCGCTACCACTCGGTCCGCTGCTCCGTCACGCGCTGCCCCCACATCCGCGACACTTACCCACCGAGCGTCAACTGACAATGACACTAGACAGACATCAGATCAAAGAGTAGCGTTGTCAGGCGATCACGCGTCGACGAAACACTTGAACAATTCGGATTTATCGTGTCGACATTCGAGGAATGACGCGTCGCCGATGTTGAGCGTTACCGCTGCTCGGGGTTTTTGCGAGCGGGTGAAGATGGAGATTGGTAGCGGGGAAGCGGATTATAATCGGGAATTTCATCGGAATGGAACAAGGGTAGCGGGTGGAGAGAGAGTCGGTTGGTTTGATTTGTATTTTTTTAGGGAATAGTTTTTTGTTTTTAGATATATAAAACTTTCATTAATACAGATTAATTAATGAATTAATGAATTAGATTTTAGATTCTATTTATATTAATGTAGATTTAAGGCTATAATTTACTTTAATAACATGAGAAGTTCTTCCTCTAGAAGCGTAATCTTTAAACTAGTATTTTTATTATTACAGTTATGGTTAGTTGATTAATCTATAGTTTATAAAGTTTTTTGTCATTTGAAGAGATTTGTGATGAAACAAGCTTTCATTGAAGATCTCAATTTTATCATTTTAAATGTAATAAGAAATATATTTTCTTTAAGACCAAGATTTAGATTTTCTTACAAAGATTTAGTTTTTTTTCTATGCTATTTTCATAGGAACAAAAATTAGTTGAAGTTTTATACTCGTTTGATCTGTCATTCCCAAAAGAAAATTATTTATCAGACCTTTTTAATAACCAAACCTCTATTTGTTTTACACAATCATGACATGCATTTTTGCACTGATGTGACGTAAAGCAATAAATAAACTTTCCTCTCGATTATTTACGACTTTAAAATCTAAATTTCAGATCAGCGCGCTTGTGAAGACGACATGGACATATCTCCCTCGAACAGTACCCCCACAGAGGAAGCGTTGCATGCCAAAAACATTCTGCCCACGTCTCAATCGTCCGGGGGGCAACTAGGGGGCAGCGGGGGGGGTGAGTTGAGTCAGTCCTCCTCACAGCCCCCCGGGGCTGCTGTGTCGCCGTGGATCGATCGCCACGGGGGGACAGCGACGACACAAATAAAGGGTGGATCGACGGCGAATCAGACGGTTATGAATACTTTGACAGCGCTACAACAAGCTTTGTCACAGGTTAGGGTTAAGGTTTATTTATCGTTGAATTGCAGGTAATTAATTAGGTAGAGTTTAATTTTGTTCAGCAACTGAATAGGTTTTAGTTTTAAGTTGTTATATGAAAACTAATTGCTGCACCCTTTAGCTTCTAATCGCTTATAAACTTTAAATCATTATAGCTCTTTAATATTTAATTCACTGACTCTTGTCATTATTAAATTACTTCAGGTGTAGCAAGTTTTTCAACAATTTTAAATTTTAAAAAATCTAAAAAAAATTTGAATTACTGTTTGGATTCAATTTTTTGTGGGGAATTTTTATAAGGTTACCTCTGACAAATCAACAGAGGCCCCCCAAGGGTCTACCCCCCGGCCCATGCCCCCATCGGTACTCAATACACTAGCCCTTCTGCCAGCCATGATTAATCAACTCGGCTCTGCGGACAAGTCGGCTCAATCGACGGCTTCTTTAGTTCAACAGCCGAGTAATGCCGCAGTGCAGCCAGCCGAACATCAACAGATTACACAGCAAGGTGAGATGATGATGATTTTGTTAATTTATTATCATCTGAATCGTCATCATTATTTTTATCATCATTAGCTGTAATATACTATAATTATGTTTTAACTGCTGTGTTAGTGTCTTTATTTTATGCTGCATATATATTATAACTGTATTTATTCTGAGTTAAATTGCTACATTTTTTAATTTCTCTTTTTTAATGTTGTAACCAATTATTTACTGTACTTACTGCTGATTTTTTTTTCTAAAGTAAATATTTGCTAAATTAAAAAAAAAATTAACATTTTACGATATTTATAAACAGCTATTCAGATGCTGCAAAAGTTACAGCAAGCGTTGGTGGCTCAGCAGCAACAACAGCAACAGAGACAGCTGCAACAGCTGTTGCTTCAGCTGCTTAGCGTTCAGAAGTCAAATCAATCAGCTGGCTCCACCCCCACTTTAATCCCGCCCACTTCTACCCCCTCTCAGTTGGCTACTACGCCCCCCGTTAAAATAAATAAATTGGAATCACGTTGTGGTTTGTGAAAACGTTTTCTTGATTTATTTGTTATTATCTGTTAGAATACACTGGTATATTAGTATATAATGCCAGTTGAAATCATATAATAATTAAATTACTAAATTAAATAATCAAGCAATTAATATTTAATTGAGTTAATCAATGTTAGGGTAATATGAATTAGGTAATCATACAGTGACACTTTAATAATATGAATACTTTACTTTATATTGATTTTATAATGTAAAGTTTAGTATAATTTGGTTTATTTTGTTTTGTACAGTTTAAATTAAATTACATTTATCTTATATGCTTTGAATATAACTAGCAGTTAAAACTGTTTTAAAACCGGACTGTTGAGTTTGAGATATAATTCGGTTTATCTTAACTCTTCTATTGAAACATCTAACAAATGTAAATAGAATCTGCCATTGATGTATCATTGTATTATATCATAATGCAGTGATTAATTTAAAAAAAAATTTGTTTAGAAACAATTAAAATACGAAACGTAAAAAAAACGCTTTTTTATATTATACAAAGCTCAAAAACAGTTACAATTTTTTGTAATTTTTATCAGAGAAATTATAATTTAATTTTTTTATAAGTTTTACATAATAATCATAATTGTCCTTTTTTTAATTTTGACAGAGAAATCAGAGTCCCCCTACTCCCCACCTGACTCCGATGGGACCCCTCTAGGCACCCCGGAGTACGATCACCTTCCCCATCAGTCGATGTCCGGCAGTCACCACCCTCCCCCTCTCTCTCTCCTCAGACTTGCTAGTGAGGACTCAAAGGCACCGGGGGGGTCCCCGAGAATTAGTGAACATAGGTATGAGGATTCAAGTTTGACTGAATTTCTATTTTAAACATTGTAACATTTATTAAATAAATAAAAGAGTATACATTTTATTGACAGTACAAAAACAGTTAAAGACAGTTTAAGTAAGAGTTCCAACAAGTATTGCAAATAAAAATTCAGTTGACAGAATGTAAGTAGATTAAAAAGTGAATAAATAATAGTTCAAAACGTTTTTGCAAATAATAATCGAACATAGGTATGATTAGCCATCTGCATTGTTATCGAAGTAAATTTATACAATGTTTTTTTAATAAGATTTATACCATGATTATCAAGTTATCCTATTGAAATTTAAACTGTAATAAAAATTACACTTATCTAATTAAATTCTTAACCAGGTCTAATCGTATTTAGAATTGCGTTTTATAAGGACAAGAAAAATGGCTTCTTGTTAGTTTTTTTACCGTATTTTTTCCCACATTTCCACTCAGATCGAGGGGAAGTTCCCTCTCCGTTGTTTCCACAATGGATCACGCCACCGCGCAACAATCGGTAACGCTAGGTACTAGTCAATTGGCCATAACGTCGTCTTTACGTAAGCTAGACTCTACAGGCGGGGGACTAACGCCGTCATTGAGTAATTACGTCAATCATAGACTAGTTGATCATACGACAGGATGGCAGACTGATATAATTGAACGACAGGTTTGTTTGTCTCTCATTTTGGGTTAAAGTGGTTAGGGATGAGTTGGTTTGTCTGTGATGTTGTGAACTCAATGGGTCCAGCTTCAATTCTTATGAATGCTCACTATTGTGGTGCACTGCACCCTTTAGTAAGACACTTTTTAATTGACAGCTATGTGTGATATACTTTTCATATAAACAGTAATCCAGATATTAAACTTGCTACACCCTTTAGTAAGCGCATAAATTGAAAGCTGCGTCTGAGACATCTTTCATATAATACGATAATCCAAACGTTAAACTGAATGATTTTTTTTGTATATTTATATATTTTTTTGTATATAATATAGGCTAGTTGTCTGACTGAAGAAGCTCATTCTATATCAAGCTTACATTGTTCTCAAGTGACGGTTGAATTAAAACGCGCTAGGTCTTTGGTACGAGTCGATGAAATCCATTCTACGTTGCAAGAACAAAGGTTTGTACCTGACTCGATTTGTCAGTTACTTTAGTAGATTGTGGATTATTTAAAAGATGAGAAGTTTGGATTCTAGGTTGTTTTGATTAAATTATTTTGATAATTTAATCACGAGTGAATGAAATGATCAACTTGAATTTTTTAGAAGATGATATATTGATTGATATTTGAATTTACTGTATAATATATTGTGTGAAATGTTTTGCAAAATGTGAATCATTATTATTATTATCTTGTCAAACTTATCTGGACTGTTATTATTATTTAATTAGTTTAACTACTCGTTTAATTTCCTCAAAGTTAGTTAATTATCAATTAGAAGCGTTTTAGTGCTGATGTGAAGTTAAAATATTCTTTCTTTTTGAGGCTTTTCTTGGAGATTAAACAATGGACAAAATTTTACAATTTTATATTTTGCATTCAGTCTTTTTATTTGCGTGCTTTTATTTCAGAGTGATGTTTTTACGTCAGTTAACGCGAGAACTGGACAAATGCTACCCCGGAGCGTCTTATATGTCGTCGTCTCATTCTGACTCTTAATTATTTGAACTGTTGCCAAACTGTCGCACAGATCTTTATTCAATTTTCTTATCGCGTCATCGAATCGATGTCGCGTTGTTGTGGTTGTATTATAGCATGTCGTGTAAAAAAAAGAAGTTTGAACGAGTTTAAAGTTTAATTATTATATAGTAGTTTGATTGAGTGGTATCAGAATGATATCATGGAGAAGGGGGGTAAGAAATTCGTTATTTTTAGTGGGTTTCTCAATGTTTTGTTCATTTTAATTCATTTTTTTTAGGGTGGATTATAATTCGAAGTTTGTATTTTGAAGGTTTAATTTTAATTGTCAATTTAATATTGAATTAGTGTAATTTTCTAATTAAAAACAGTTTGTAAGGGAATTTGCATTTTGAATGTAAACTTTGACTCGGGTCAAAGTTTAAAATCTATTCAAGTCATTTTTCAATTGCCTTAAAAAGCATTGAAAAAGATATTAAACGTTATGAATTGATTATACATAATTCAATCTAGACTTTATTGGTGACAAAATTTCTGTTCAGTTTTTTAATCCACTTTTAGTTTGTCATTATTGTGTTAAAATCAACTCAGTGAAATGGGTATATAAAAAAAAATTGATAGAAAATGTGAGTATATTAGTTGTATCAGGGTTGTTAATATTTAAAAACAGATGTACACATTTTAATATTTAATGTCATGGCTACAGTATATCAAACTTGGTACAATTAATATTGATGCAATTCAATAGTTCCCATCAAGCTGAATGAAAGAAAAAAATACATTATTTAAGCAGTTGTTCATTTATTTATTTGAAATTTGTTGATTTGTCACGGACTATTTGATTGGTTGGTTGATTGATTGGCTAATAAAAGCCTATTGTGTTATAATTTACGACTAATAATTTTGAAAAATAAATAAAATTTCGTTCAGTATTAGTTTGTTTTATTTAATCGTAATCTATTTAATCGGAATTTTAAACAAGAATTGAACAAACTAGCAATTTTAATTTAATATACTATATTGCTTAATACTACATTACAAACATTATTTAAATTACATCAAACTGATCAATTGCAACAAAATTCAAATCTATATAAGCATGTAGAAAACAATGATTTATAAAAGTATAAAAAATAATAAATGCACAAAAATAAGGATGGAAGTAGGTAACAAAAACGCGTTAAATTGCCGAATTTTTACGCAATTGTAAAAAATGATTGTATTCTTTAGGAAAAATGAACGAATAACTGGTGTTCTTCAAAGAATTATAAATGCACAATATTTGCAGTAAAATAATATCAGTTTAAAAGTTGTAAAGAAGACTAGAAAACAAAATACATTATAACGTAACACGATAACATATTTAAAGTAATAATAAAGATTCAGTAATCAGCAGTATAGGTGCCTAATGACTTAAGTCTTGACTTATAGAATATACCTAAAAGTCAAATACTTATAGAGTTCACTTATATCCGGGATAAGTTCTATTTAATTGCGTAAATAACTGACCTTTAGATATACGAAAGATAGAAGATATACATAGTATCGTATCAGACTAGAAGATATACCTAATACCTCTATGAAATACCTATGAAAAATATATGAAAAACTTTGCTACATTTAAGATGCGTTGATAAATGAAACAAGACTGAAATACTTTATAGAGATTAAATGATCTCACAACATAATATCATTAATCAGATTAATGAATAATAGAAGTCTTGAATAAATTCGAATTAAAAATTAATACAAAATCATTAGATTCCTTACACAGCATTATCTGTAAAATAAATGAAGATAATGCATCCTAATCATTGCAAAAAAAGAAAAAACTTTACCAATTGCAATAACACACTTAATTTACATTATCTTACTTTTACCATTCGTACACCAACTAACAACAATCACAAATGTGTAACTTTTCCATCATCATCATCTTCATCCTCCCCCTTTCCATCACCACCATCATCATCATCCCCTAACAATACATCCACTCCGTCAACATCACATCTCTCCATCCCCTCTCCATCCATCCCTCCTTCGTTATTTGAAATAACCGCGGGTGAATGCCCGCTTTGAGTTGACACTGAATCGGTCCATTCGTCCGAAACAGTCCTATTACTGTTACTTCTAATGATATTCAACTGAATTCCGCATTCCGGCGCTTCGTTTCCATTGCTCACATTCGACGTCGTTATTCCATAAGACGATACCGAATGCCTCGGACTGCGCGATAAATTTATCATCTCCCTGAAATTAGCAGAATTCCTTTTCGTAGCGAAAGCATCCGATTCTTTACGCTGCTGCGCTTTCGCTTTCTCTTTTTCTTTCTCTTTTTCTTCGCGTTTTTTCATGATAGATCTAAGAGGGCCTTTGGTAGGTTTTGTCGCGGGACTTGTTTTCTGTTTATCGGGCGCGTCACCAGGGGGCAACTTAGGGGACATTGTGTCGTTACTTTCAAGGGTTTCGTCTAAAGCGATAGAGTCTGATGTAGCTTTTCTAGTGTCGTCTTGAACTTCGATATCCTCTGAAAAATTAACATTAAATTGTAACTAACAGATATTATTGATACAGTATATACTGTATATATATGACTCTTGATTTATAAAACTATATTAAGTATTAGTTAAATATAAAAAACATCAAACTTTAATATACTCAATTAACAAAATGCATTATTATATAAAAAAATCTAATATTTTTGCATAATAATTAGAATTATTAGAAAATAAAAACAAAGTTTTTGTACGACAATTTAAGATTTCTAATAGCTGGATGTTAAAGTGGTTACAGCACTGATCTTAAAACTTGAAGTCCCAGATTAAAATCTGAAGTTACTAACTCGAATAACTAGCAAGATTTATCTACCTTGCTGCACCCTTTAGTAAGCCACTTCAATCAGAAGCTACATCTTTATAGTTCATAAATCTAATATGATCTTTAATGTCAAATTATATAATTAAAGTATTAATTCATAATACTTTAATTATATACTAGATATAATTAAAATATTAAAGCCCATAACACACCAGGCAATCTTTTAGCTTTAAACGAGGCGTTAGTTATGGCATCTTTATTGAACGCAGGATTGCCCTGGGCAGGTGACAGGGCAATGCTTATGCCCATAGGTCCGTCTTGTGGTTGATCAGACGCATTAATCATTAGCGAATGCCTTATGGCATTTGTAACCTATATAAAATATAGCAAAATGTATAGTTTCATATTTCAATATTGATAGATACAACATTGCGTTGCATCTATCTCTACATTTTGACATATACACAATGTAATATAAAGTCATGGCATAAATTAAATGTGACTTTGTTAGTTAAACACATTGCCAATTAGAAATATAAACAATATATAATCTCGACAATTTAACTTAATTTTAAAAATGCTACTGGTAATACAGCAATAGAATTTAAATAATAAATGTCAATTCAATTTATATCGAAAATAAAGCAACCGACCAGAATAACTTCTGAATAAAGTTCATAAGAAGCTCTGAAGTGTATATCTTCTAAAGCTTTTTGTGCATCTCTAAACTGTCCATTGAACCTAATAAATTAAGCCAGGTTTAATAAATTAAGTTTAACGTCATGAATTACTGTATTATATAAACGATGTCTTAGACGTAGCTAATATCATCGTAATATTACAAACACACACAGCACGCATACAATTTACTGAATATCTACCAATTAATCCAGCATTTTATAAATAATACCCATAATCGATATCTAATTAAACTAATGTATTAAAATAATAAAATAGAAATAAACAAAAGGCTAAATAAGTAGACAATAGACTTACATGACGTGATAGACAGATGTGAGACATTCAATAAGAAACGCTGAGTTTAATGAAACGCGTTTTGTTTCTAGAAATGAAATACCGCGTTTCGACGATCGAACAGGAACGCCATTTTGTATTTTAGTTTTAGGTAATTGGTCTAAACTTTCAAAGCCTGATCTAGCTAGACTGAAGATGATAAATATAGACTAAAATAGCTAGATTAAAGATGATAAATATAGCCTAAAAGAATCTAGATAAAAATATGATTAAATAAAATATAATAAAAATACAATAACTTAATAATAATTATAATTAGTTCTAGATGTTAACAAGATAGTATCGATGCGATATATTCAACACATTTATATCAATACAGTAAATACATTTACAAATTCATTCATCAGACATGATATTATGATATATTTATTTTGCGCTATAAAAACTTATTTTAGATTAATCAATAAATCAAGCAAAGCGATTGTCAATAAGATTATAAAATCGTTGATTAAAATAAATCGTTCAACGTTTTTATTATCTTGCAAAATTAGCAAAAGTAAAAAAAAGTAAATAAAATAAATTTAAAAGGAAATAAAAAAGAAATAAAATATGGATAAAAAGAAATACAAAAAATACCGTGAACACATTTGGCATAAAGAGCGATGAGATCGCTGCGACAATGACGTCACATCAGCACTATATCGATTTAAAACGTAACACAACACTGGTAATCTAAATACAAAGCGAGAACATGTAATAATAATGACGCAAATCAAACCAAAGATTAACTTATAAAAGAAATAACACGTTAATAAAACAAAAGTATAAAAGAAAAAACAATTTAATAAAAAAAGCTCTTCAATTATATAAAATGTTGTGACTTAAAACAAATAATTTGATTAAAACCTAAATGAAATTTTTATGACTAAAAACTAAAAATTATTAAAAACCAAAACAGCAAATTTAATTTCTTAGAAAATATAAATTTAATTTCTTAGCAAATTGAAACCTCAGGATTGAGAAAAACGAAACAAAGCAATTCAATAAAAAAGAAAAAACTGCAATAAAAATGCATCGGGTTAAAAATCGTACCTGTTTCATCGAGTTAAAAATCGTACCCGTTTCATCGGGTTAAAAATCGTACTTGTTTCATCAGGTTAAAGATCGTACCTGTTTTGAACGTTGAAACTTTCAACGGGAGAAAATGGACCAATAGAAAGAGTCGCTGGTCTGTCGCTATAGAAACGCATCAACGCAGTTTCGGATAGAGCTAGGGACGCTAAACTCGGCGGCTGAAGAACAAGCAACAATTTAATAATAGCAATTATTAGCAAAATACATACTAAAAACATTAAAATACGTTACATTTGATTTTATAGTAATTCAATGTATAATGCTTAACAAAAGAACACCAATAACAGCTTAAAAACATTAGGTTGTATGATATATTTACTATTGTATATGTCGAGTCATATAAAACTAAGCTAACTGGATTCATAATCATTAAAAACCATTTTAATTTAAAAATCATTTAAAAAATTTTTCATTTTTTTATTTTAAAACTAAACACAGTACTTGTACAAACACGCTAACATTTAGTATTTAAAATATAAAATAGCACAATTTTACAACAAAACAGAAATCATAAAATTCAAACAATACTCTTAAATTTATTCAAGATAAAACTGATCAGAAATAAACTGATTTAACGTACTTCGTGATAAATGGATAAATTTGCGAGGGTCGGTATTTTTATTTCTCTAACTTTAGGCCTACCATCTTTATCAATGATTTCCTAAATAAAAAAAATACAAACATCTAAATAAATCAATTTTACTGTTTAATTAGTTTGTATTGTTTACAGTATTTTTTCATTTTAAACATAAACAATACTAGTGAAATTTCAGTAAACTGAAACGAGATATAAAACTAAATTGATTTTCATGAATTTTACTGAAACTGAACTAATTTGTACTTTAAAAACTGAAACTGAAATGATTTCAAAAACTGAAATATCACTAGATACACGATTGTTGATTTTATCGTCAACTAAAACCCTGAAATACGCCAGCATAATAATCGTTTCAGAAAATGCAGTAAAATTAAGTTTAAGTTAACGCATCATTACTGCATAAAACTAATAAAAATAACTTCAACTATATTAACCCGACAAATCAGATCTGAAATTTAGTTTAAAACGCTAATCCTAAACTTAACCAAAAATGTAACTCAAGTATGGAAAAATATCTTAAAGAACAAGAAAGATGTGATGAAAGAGATAAAATATACAAAACAAACCAGATTATATATGCCTAGTAAACACACTTCTATCCCACCACATTTCTGTACATATAAAAACTCGAAATGTAAAACTAACTTTATTGCGTGTAATTAAATTTATAAAAATGAAAACTGCAATGATGTTATCTATTTAGAAAATTAACGCGAAATATTATGCAATTATTTCATAATATAATAAACTCTATGTATGTAATTCAATAATTACATAGGTTATTAATGACCTAGTTAATAGTTACAACTTGTTAATCAATTAATAAGAAACTGTCCTTAAAAGAAACTATACATTTAAAATATAATCGCTTTTGATTATTTTATTTCTACGATGCTTGAAATATAACGTACTTAAATAATCTAGTTAAAATTTTGTTTTATTTCAAAATGACTAACATAAGATTTGATTACACTATAAAATAGCTTTTGAATATATTATAGAATATACATTATATATAATACTATACAATAAGCTTAAGGTAATGTTTAACGTCTGGATTACCGTATTATATGAACAATGTCTCAGACGTAGCTGTCAATTTAAGCATCTTACTAAAAGGTGCAGCGAGTTAGAGAAATAGTGATCTATCCAGCATTCAAACCTGGACCTATTGATTTCGAATTCAGCGCTCTAACCACTTCTTTAACGGGCCTATAGAATATAAAATTTACAACACAAACTATATATATATATATAATACTATAGAATGTACACAATATATATAATATTATATAATAAACACTGAAGAATATCTAGCTACCTTTTTTTCAAGATTACTGACAGCTCTCAAATAGGAAGAAATAAGTGAAGGAACAAATTGAAGAGTGAATCTCTGCAGATCAATATTGAGCGATCGATAAAAATTAAAAAGTTGATGGCAAACTGGGTCTAATATCTAAATTATACATAAATAAAACATTACTTATATAGGTGGAATAATTTTACAGAATATTTAAATGATATATTTTGTGCTTTGGGTAAAGGGTGCAGCAAATGCGGAGTATTGAAGAAATATTTGTAATTCGGCAATCGTGTTTTCATGCAAGATTAAGATAAATACAGCGAGGAATAATAATGAAAGAATATCGCGATAAATATGCAAAATAATTCTATATAGCAAAGTTACCTCAGATGAAAAAGAAGTTGCTTCATCAAAAAGATCAAATAAATCATCAATCAGTTCAATCTCACTGTGTATTGAATGCGCGTACGAAGGCATTTGCGCTTCTGTTAAACTCTGTTAAAATTAAAACATCAGAAAGTTATGAAAATTGTAATCATCTTGTTAACAAACAACTGACTCACTTCATAATCACTAAGAATATACATTCATAAAACATTCACCGATATAATTTTTACTGATATAATATTTTAGAATATTTCGACGTAATATTTACTGACAGATTATTACTTATAATATAAAGATCCGTGAATCTGATGATAAATGAGATAAAATTACATTTAAAATTACCATATTATAAGACTAATATTTTTAGCGTTCAACTATTTAAAAAAAAACAGTACCTTGTATTCGGAAAGCCATCGACTGATCGCATTACTCAACATCATTCAATTTTGATTGTAATAATCCGATTTACAATAGGAAAGTCATATTCAATTTATACTAAATAAATACAATAACTTTATAAGCAAAAAATGTACAATAAATAAATAATAAATTTATAAGTTTCGTGTATTAAATGAAGTATTTATTGAATTTGTTATACGCAAAAATTAATGCATGAAATAACTAAGAATTAAGTTCGTCAATAAAGTAGCGATAATGTTTTTTAATGTGTATTAAATATGAAATTTCGACACAATCACGCATTCTTTAGAATTTTGAATAAATGAAAAGAAATAAAAATAAATAGCAACTACAAAATGAAATAAGTTCAACTAAATACTCAAATTCTGTTTTCATCAGTCTCATATCAGCATTAATTTTTAAAATACAACAGTTTAGAATTTAGACAGTTTAGAATGAGTCTAGACAGTCTAGACAGAGTCTAGATATAATCTAGACAGTCCAAACAGAATCTAGACAGTCTAGATCTAGTCTAGACAGTCTAGACAGAGTCTAAGCAGTCTAGACAGAGTCAAACAACCCAGACATTGTCTAGGCAGTCCACACAGAGTCTAGACTGTCTAGACAGTGTCTAGAGAGTCTCCACAGTTTAGACAGAGTCTGAACAGTCTAGACTGAGTGTAGACTGTCTAGACAGAGTCTCGACAGTCTAGAAATAGTCTAGACAGTCCAGACTGTGGCTATACAGTCTAGACAGTCTAGACTGGGTAAAGAGAGTCTAGACAAAATTCAGACAGTCTGGACAGTCTAGACAGAGTATAGACAGTGTAAACAAAGTCTACAGAAAGTTTATATAGTCTAAACAGAATTTAAACAGTCTAGAATGAGTATAGACAGTCTAGACAGAGTCTAGATATAGTCTAGACAGTCAAGACAGAATCTAGACAGTCTAGGTACAGTCTAGACAGTAAAGAGAGAGTCTAGGCAGTTTAATCAGAGTCTAGACAGTCTAGGTATAGTCTAGACAGAGTCGATACAGTCTAGGCATAGTCTAGACAGTTTACACAGAGTCTAGACAGTCTAGACAGTCTCTAGACAGAGTCTAGACAGTGTAGAGAAAGTCTTGACAGTCTAGAGAGAGTCTGGACAGTCTAGACAGAGTCTCGACAGTTTAGACATAGTCTGAACAGTCTAGTCTGAGTCTAGAATGTCTAGACAGAGTCTCGACAGTCTAGATATAGTCTAGACAGTCTAGACAGTATAGACAGAGACTAGACAGTCTAGACACTCTAGATATAGTCTAGACAGTATAGACAGAGACTAGACAGTCTAGACTGTCTAGACAGTCTAGGCTGAGTCTACACAGTAAAGATAAAGTCTCGAAATTCTACACAGAGTCTAGACAGTCTAGATATAGTCTAGACAGTCTAGACAAAGTCTAGACAGTCTAGACAAAGTCTCGGCAGAGTCTAGACACTAGAATCTAGACTAGTCTAGACAGAGTCTAGACAGTAAAGATATAGTCTAGATATTATATACAGAGTCTAGGTAGTCTAGATATTGTTTAGACAATCTATTCAGTTTCTAGACAGACTGGACAGAGTCTAGGCAGTCTAGACAGAGTATAGATCGTCTAAACAGAGTCTAGACAGTATAGACAGTCTAGAAAAAGTCTCGGCAGAGTCTCGGCAGAATCTAGACTAGTCTAGACAGAGTCTAGACAGTCTAGATATAGTCTAGACAATCTAGACAGTTTCTAGACAGACTAGATAGAGTCTAGGTAGGCTAGACAGAGTATAGACCGTCTAAACAGAGTCTAGACAGTCTAGACAGTCTAGATAGTCTAAACTCTGTTTTGTACTCTGTACTCTGTTGTGATTTCACAGGATTCAAACCCTAATCTTTTGCGTTCGAATCCACAACTCTAACCACTCCACTACCCAGCTTAACAAAATAATCAAACAGTTAGAATCGCTTAATGTCACATCGGCACAAATTAGCATAAAGTAATTGTGCTGATGTGACGTTAAATAAAAAGTTATTCTAATGTGGCACACCATGACACCACTTCAGGTGCCATCCAGTAAGACGTTACAACCATGGTGCTTCTCTTAACGTTGTCCGGTGTGATTTGTGCACAGAATCCAAAGTCAGTCAACTTCACTTCGCCATTCATACCAACAAAACATTGTCACTCTTTATATCTCTACAAGAAATTAAATAATGAAATAAATAGAATTAAATAAACAAATACAAAAAAATAAATAAATAAATATTATATATATATATATATATAC
>JAQIXG010002248.1:0-18306 GCA_034700105.1 Oconnorella tubifera | reverse complement strand
TCCATATGGCACTTTTGAGGATGCCAAATCTGGATCAAGCGAGAGAACTCTTGAAGGTTCTATATAGCACCTTAAATTTTAAGAGTGTAAGTACGCTAGAATAGTGGAATTAATAATATTTTTATTCCATAAATAAAACGTAGATCTAATTAATAATATGTCACAAGCTTATCCCAAAAAGGTCGCTAGCTCTTTCGTACAAAAATTATTTGTCAGTCAGTGAAATCTCTCCCTATCGATCTAAACTGAAAATCTGGATACGCCACTGTATCTTAACATTACAAAATAGACAATCCTACACTTTAGGTAAAAATATTCAAATTTGAGTCGAATAAACGATTTAACCCTAAATGTATCGAATGACACAGAGTCCACATCGATCCATCACAATAGGCATTAGAGGCATCGAACCAGCAACAACTGGACTATAAGACTTCCAGCAGGATGAACCATTCATCCATCATTCTGTCAACTATAGAGAAGTAAAACAACAGTTTATCATCCATTCCATCCATCTATCAATCCATCCATCTGACCATCCATTTGTCCATCCATCTATCCATTAGTTTATCTATCCATTGTCAATTCAATTGATAAATTGATAATCAGATCGATGGATTGATAGATGGATGGATCCAATGAACAATTCATAAATTCATTAAATCATCCATTAGATTTCATCCATTCGTCCATTCATCCATCTATCCATCACTTTTTTATCAATCTAAAAATCTATTCATCAACTGTCAATCTAACTATCCATCCATCTATCCCTGCTATCCATCAATCCATCTTAAAACAATTTTACAGTGATATACAAGTTTAAAAAAACAGCCTAAAAGTTAAAAAACTAACGTTAAAGTTGAAAGCCCAAAGTTAAAGTTCAAAGCCCTAAGCTAAAATCGAAGGCCCAACGGCCCCAACGTAAAAGTTGTGAGCCCCATGTTACTGTTAAAAGCCCAAAGTTAAATCAGAGGCTAATAGAATTATGTTATGAGAAAACAGTTTTAGTTGGAATATGAAAAATATATTATCTTAAAAAAAACACTTTAATTGTACAAGTTCATTCATGAAACAAAAAATGAGATGAAAATGTATAATTGCCTAATGATTCGTTAATGATATGTGCTTGACCCATGGTTTAAAATTGACATTTCGTTCCTGTATTATCTTACTAACTTAACACTTGGTTTCTACCACATTCAGTTTACAACATTATAAATAGATTCTTCAAGCGATTTCACGACATCTCATCTACAGACTATTGGTCTAACGACATTTAGTCTACCCCCACCCTAACCATCCTAATCTTATTCCTAACTTTTCTATCAAATAGCTTCCCCACCCCCCTCTAAAAAAATAGAGCCAATAGAAACATACGAATACAGGGATACAACAAGAGCACAAGAAGAGACTCGCGTGAGAGAGAGATAGAGAGAGAGAGAGAGAGAGAGAGAGAGAGAGAGAGAGAGAGAGAGGCAGCTGTTGAGCTAGCTGACAGCTGCTGATCGTAATGAGGATGTCAGCAGCCAGACAGCAATTAATGGATTTCTTCTGACTAGGGAAGAAGCTCTCGAATTGAAATTTATCATCTCTTGAAACTAGTCTATAGCCTATCTTCATTCATTCATTTATTTATTAAACATAGCAGAAAACATACCCACATTTCAATTTAGTAATTTCACTGTACAAAATAATATCATAATAGTAGAGCGATTTCATTTTGAAATAATTTCACAACAATAAAAATCTTGTTATATATACAATTTAACATAAAGTAATTTGTAATATTTACTCATTTTCACACTCAGTTTATACAATAAACTGTAGAGTTTATACAATTAAGCCGTCGAACGTATCAATATTATCTTAAAAAGATCATCATATTAAAGCGGATAATGCAAAATGCTTTTAAATTGCAGTTGGATAATTAGAATCTAAAATGTTTGATGAAAATTCCAGTTTTGCGCAGAGTTATATTAGATTGCAGTCATAATGATGGATTACAAAATCCTGTTATGCTGCAAAAATATCCAGCAAATATACAAAAATGCATGAAAAGTCTCTACAAAAAAAGCAACAATTGGGTGAAAAACCATCAATTAAGGAAGAAAAAATAATAATTGAAAGCCTCTATATAAGTTCACTATTAATATATACAAGTTAAATAGAGGCATTTCAAATTAGTATGTTGTACTTTATAGTTGACGACTCTCCACAAAATTGTTGCTTTTTAAGGAGGCAGTTTTAATTAGTACACTAATTCAAAATATTTTTATTACGCCTTTATATTAAAAATTTATATTACTTAGTGTATGTCTATATACTAATTAAAAAATCTCGATTTTTCCTATATACTAATTAAAAATGTCTCTATTTAGACGGCTTTTTAACAATAATTTGTATAACAAGTCTTACACGATTGTTGAAAATGACAATTCTACAAACAACCGATTCCAGGCATTAAAAAGCATAGAATTTACAATACGTGCTAAATTGCCTTGTTTTGACATAGTGAGTGTTTTGTCTTAGGGATAATTTATAATTGTGCAGCTTCTTCCCTAGCAAGTCGTAAGGCTTCCCGCCAAGATTAGTAAAACCAACCCGCGCTTTTCAACAGGCGTTACCATGACAACGCACGCGATCGAGTACGGAGGATAGAGTCACCAGGTGCGACGAGAGAGAGAGAGAGAGAGAGAGAGAGAGAGAAAGAGAGAAAGAGAGAAAGAGAGAGAGAGACAGACAGAGACAGAGAGAGAGACAGAGAGACAGAAAAACAGACTCAGACAGGGACAGGAAGAGAACGAGTGAATGAATGAAAGAAAAATTAAAATGACTGAGTGAGTGAGTGAATGAATGAATGAAAGAATGAATGAAAGAATGAGTGAATGAGTGAGAAAATGAGAATACTAGAGACCGAGAGAGCGAACCAAAAACGAACAAAATAAAAAATTCAGAAAATAAGATATTTTCAAAATTAAAGTAGATAATATTGAAACAATTTTTTTATCTATATAACGAAGTATGAATGGAGTCATTAGAGATAAGCACTATATATAACATGTTAAATTCATGTTTTTCAGTTTTTACTTCTGCTGAAAAATGATTACAATACAACTACAGACAAACAGAGACAGGAATAGTAATATCATTTTCATACTGTAGTAATATTAATTAGTAGTAATAGTGTAGTTATAATATCATGCTATATCACAATAATAGTAATCACATTTAAAAGTATAGGATTAATAATCAAAAATGTCTTTTATTATCTATTCCGAAATCAAACTAAAACTAATTTCTTCAATAAAACCCAACTAAATATTTACAAGAAATTATTTATATACCGTCTAAAACGGTTCCGCCACAATTAATACACAGACTTTTGGTTTACGACACTGCGTCTACCGACATTTAATCTACCAACATTTGGTCTACCCTAACTGTAACCATTAAGATACTTCTAACCCTAGCCATAACCTTAACCGTAGCCATAACTCCAAGACTAAACCTAACCCTACCTCTACCTAGTGTAGAAATAGACCAAATGTCGGTATACCAAATGTTAGTAAACATAATGTCGTAGACCAAAGTCTGTAGACGAAATGTCATTATACCGTTTTAAACATTACTTAATTTTACAGGTCAAAATTTTCTCTTCAGCTTCGTTCTACTTATTTAGGGAGCCATTATTCGATCCTCGGATACAAACATCCGGCTATCATCCCTTTCCCCTACATCGATCCCTTCCATCAACCGGAAGTAGAAAACAGAAGCTCGTCTATTATTCCTAATCCGAAAGGAAGGGGGAACAAAAGAGATGATGACTAATTATAGCATTTCCGGTTATCCATCTGCCCCGTCCTTTGATCCTCTACAATGTTGTCATTTGTATTAATTATAAATCGCGACTTGCTTAATAATATGAAATAGTTTTATAAATTATAAATGACAATAATTTTTATCAACACTCTGTTAATAATCAGTAGACAATGTCACAATTTAAAAATCTTATTCGAGAATAAAATCAGTATTTTGTTGTGTCTGCATCATGATTTTACAAAGGAAATTATTTATTGCACTGTATTAAGAGTCGACTGTTCACTCATCACTGAGTTGCTCCACAGCAGGCCTATACCCAGCTAAGATCATGCTATAACTAAACAGCAAGTTTAAGTTGGTTTGACATTAACCTACATACATGCAACAATCATTATAAAATTATGATCTGCAGGATATCTATAATCTTGGCTAGCAATCTTTTGTTATTGTAGCAATCTATAATATTAAGCTAGCAATCGATTATGGAAATAATATTTCATTCTTGTCAACAGATAATTTTCATCACTATAAAATAAACATAAACGAAAGCTAAATATAATTTAGTTGAGCAAGTAATTGTAAACAAATTGATACATTAAGCAGTATTTGATTAATATTATATTTTAGATAGCCTTTAAAAATGAATGGAGATTAGGCTACAAACGTTTGCCACTGACCAATATTGATATACTGCTTTTAAAATATGTAAATATGATTGCCGAATAAAAATTAATTATCAATAATTTACCTCAAATATATAGGCTATATGACATTTTCTTTGTGTTTGTTTCAAATAATACAAGTATTACAACACCAGCTCAAATAAATCTATAAAAATAGCATCAATAAAAAAACACAAAAAAAATCTTTCAGATAACTTTTCAAACAGAAAATCCACCCAAACTAAAAAATCATTCAATTTTTCCTCTCACAATTAAGTCCCGACAACAAACTCTAATCCCCGAACAATTCCCAATCATTCAGCTGGCCCCATCCCTAGAGGAACCCCGCGATCGGGGGCCCGCTCGGCGATGTTTCACGGCAAAGGCTCCCTCAGGGCGTGGCGCGTTGAACCCCGGCCCCTTGGCTTTGTGTTGTCTTATTACACCAATCTCTTGGGTCGAGAAGAATAGGATGAAATTGAGAGGATAGAGAGACGTTGATTGAGTCTATTCAAAAAACAAATGCTGCGGGTCGTGTGACCCGTCGATACGGCCTCGACAAATCGGCCCCAACTTGCAATTCTTGATGTTAGGGTTGGGATTAGGAAACGGGATAGGGGATGGAATTGGCATTAAGGTTAGTGCTAGGTTTAGGGTTAACATTTTTGATAGTTAGGGTTATGGTTATCAAAATGAATTGGCGGAGCCGTTTTGTCGGGTTAATGTAATCGGGGTTGTTTTATCGGGGTACTTGCGGGTCTACATAAAATATGGAGAATTCAATTCGGGAAAAATTTAATCCAAAAACGAGTTACCCGTCAAGCGGCCCAGACAAATCGGCTCAACTACTAATTCTTAGGGTTAGAATTAAAGTTACGGTTCGACATACGGTTAGGGTTAAAGTTAGGGCTAGGATTAGGTTTGCTGGATAATTTACGGCTGATTACAGTTATGATTATTAGATGAATTGTCTGAACCGATTGGTTGGGTTAATATAGTCCCAAACGCATTATCTGTTAAATCGGATGCGATAATTCATTTTATAACCCTAACCTAATTAATCCTAAGTTTAACCATGTTTGCCAACATCTGTCACTTTGCATTACTTTTATTTCTATTATACACGATCACATTACCATACATATAGTAATTATAGTATAGTAATTAATGTATAGTAATTATGAAATATTATTAAAATTAATATTGCATTGACGAAAGACAACTTTTCCAAATAATTACAATTAAAAAACATTTAATATTCCCAAACACCCTAATTAAAACAGTTAAATCTTAGTACTTCATTATTTTGACAAAATTCAACAATAAAACTCTCTCGGTAAATAATTTTTCAAAATTACATTCCTCTGAGCAAAGCTCAACGTTGCCATTTAATTCCTACTAATCCTTTCCGATCCTCTTCCCCTTCTTCCTGTCCCGCTCTTTCCTCTTTCCTACCCCTCCCTCGATCATCTATCATCCCAGCCACCCCCTACTTCTTTAATTTCCCTCCCCACCCCAGATGCCCCCCTTCAGACACCCATCAAACGTCTATTCTTAATTTCAAACCTACTCCCCCCCCGCTCCCCCCATGTCCACATAAATCTACTTACAACTTCATCAATGGAATTCACTGATGGAGTAACGGTGGCGCACAGTTTACTTTTCAATATGGGGATAAGTTATTCATGTTGTTAAATAATAAAAAGAGAGAAACTAGAAATTGTTACGGTTGGCCATTTATTGCATATTTGCATTTTACCCTGTATATTATATACAATCAACAAATTACTAAGTTCAACTTGAATTACACGTTGAACTTAGCAATTGAGAAAAATAATCTTCTATCGTTACATAATTAAATCTATTTATTAGAATTATACGCATTATGATTAGTAATTTAATCATAGTAATTTAATTACGTTAAATTATGCTAAGCTATTTGATGGTTGATACATTTTTTATTAGCCACAGCTACTAATTATTATTGTACTAATCCTTTATTGCATTTACAGTCGATCAGAATATAACAATGTATTTGGTGTAAAATTGATAACCCTTACGTTTATGAATATTTATTTACGTCTACATTAAATATTACTACGTACAATTAGTACAATTATAATTAACGAATAATTTATCTTAAAAAAGCTACAAGCAAATTAACATTAACAGTACATTCGAAATTAAAACAATAAACAGACATAACAGTATATTTGATCATAACAGCATGAAAAAAATATATGCAAAACAATGATCCAAATAATAGAATTCAGGAAAATTGAATGACAGTATAAAAATAGCCTATTTTTACAGTTTAAACAAAAGTTCAAATAAATAAAATAATAATCCAAATTATTAGGTCAATTTTGATGACTGACAATTAAGATAAATTCATCTTCAGTCAAAGTAACAATATTGTGTCCTGGCAATACCACTACCTCGACGAGTCCTAGGGCTCTCGCCCCCACCACCCCTTTCATGTCTCCACCATCCCCCCCCCAAAAAAAAATCAAACCCCTTCCAGCTAGCCATCGACGCAACAACACGACAGCACCAAACATTACTTTGTCCTACATTGCTCATCGTTAATCGAGCCATTAATCACAGGCAAAGGGAATTAAATGAACAGACCCAGGTTCGACCCTCCGGGGCATTGCGCTCCACTGAAGGACTGCATCATTAATTTAAAGGACCGGGGGGAGAGGGAGAGGGGTCTGGTGGAAAAATAGGTTATTGAGATTGGATGGTAAAAGTCAAAAATAGAAAAGTATGATAGCTGATGCGAAGAATTATGATTTTGTTATTGGAATGAAGGTAATATTTCTGTGTAAAAACACATTCGAGTTGCTACTAATAAGAGTCTGGGTAATGACCAACTGATAAAAATATTTAAAGGTGAATGATTTCATTGCTTGATTGTGCACCTGTTGTAATTTTAATAATGGATATTTATTAAAAGCTTACGCATCTCTCAATTTGATGGATTAAACAAATTGAATTTAATCAATTCAAAACAATAATTCAGACATTAAAAAAATGAAAGTAGGCTTAATCGAAATAGCCTACTAATAATGTTTAAAACTATTATTTTACTATTTATTAGCTATGCATTATTGAATGAAGTAGGTATGAAATTGTAAACTTATAGTGATCCAAATTAAAACTTGTTTTTGGATCACGTAGAGTCCTGTTAATGTGTTCGAAAAATAAATTTAACATTCACAGGTTGGGGCCAAATATGTCGTAGAAACTAATAATATCATTATTATTAAACCTACATATCGCAATATATATTTCACAATAAGCCTTACAACCGTATATTCTTATAATAGAATGTTTATTATAATTGATCGTAAAGCTGTTGAAAATGACATTACCAAAGCCTTTGACATAACTACGTTCACTATTCAGACTTTACAAAGGGTTCACATCATCTAAAAGCTGAGAATTCTCGTACGACTACTTTGACAATTAGTCTTCTCTACTGAAAAATTTAATGAGCCACTTGGGTGTTCTGACTATTAGTGAGCATTATTAGAAAATATTAATATCTGCAAAGACTGAATTTATAGAAAGATATAACTGAAGCGAAATCAACAATAACTTATAATAAAGGTTATATTAAATATAGGTTAATAAATCGTTTAAGTACAGGTTAAATACTGTTTGCTAAGGAAAGCAAGAAATAACAATAAAACGTGTAATATATGCAATTGTACATTTTAAATTTTTTTATAACTAAAAATTATGAAGAAAAGGTAGCTGATATTTTGGTCTAGGCCTAGAGTTAAATGTAAAAAAATTAAGAAAATATTATAGATATAAATTATTGAAAAGCTTTAAATTTTGAAATCTCTGGTGATATTGCTATAACTTCATTTTTACTTAGTATTTTCGTGAATTATGTTATTTTCGTGAATTTAGGCAATTATCACAGTTCATGACAACTATTTCAAGCATTAAAATGAATGACTATTAATTTATTTGCACTATGACAGGATGCTAACATTGCAAATCAATTATAATGTAGTTACTCTAACTTACTCATAATTACATCTAAGATAATTAGCCAATCAATATTACAAAAACATTTCTGTTACTGGTTTGAGTCATGCGTTTGTAATTTTTAGCAAAACAACCATTACAGGTTTTATAAAATTGTGATTTGCCAATTATTCTGTATAATTTTTAGTATCTCTTTTTAAGTATCTTACATATTTAAAATAGGCTATAGGAGCCTAATGATATATGTGCTAAATTGCTGCTTGTTTGTTGATAAATGTTGCTTCAACAAAAAATGACTGTTTAGTAAATTTATGTAATGTTATGAGTGAACAGAAATCAATTACTAGTAATCTGGATTTTAACATATATTTCAGTAAATAAAAATATACATTGTGAATGCCATACAATCCTCTACATACATCAGGACCACATTTGGTCTAGCGCAACTGACGAATAAGGTTAAGGTTTGCGTTAGGGTTAGGGTTAAGATTAGAGTCAAGGTTAAGATTAGATAAGTCCAAATGTATGTACCGTAGTGCAAAATTTAATGACTGTAGACGAAGCGTCTTGGACGAATTTATTAACCAATTGCCGCGAAACCAATTATTATTACATTATCACTACTTTTATGATAATATAATATTATGAATTCTTACATACCTCTGCATATAAAATTATAATTTTTATTTGAGAGCTAAAGATGATAATAATGACACTCTAACTCTAATAATGGTTTAATGGTTTATCATAGTCATCATTCTTCATGAGACGAAAACACTGATTTTAATACATTACGCTTACATTTAAATTGTTGAGATTTTTCGATTAGAAACCTAATTCTAATGATTGGCATGTGAAATAATGAGGAGAGCTGGAAAAACTTAAAATCTGATCATGTAAATACTGGGAAAGGTCAGTTTGGCCACACATATGTGTCAAATGAAGCTGTTCTCAAGTGAAATAAAAACAGATTGTGTCCCTCGCACTGTTTCTCTGTAGAGCGTATACAAGTGAAAAAGAAATTAAAACTATGTATGAATTTACAATGTAAATTCGATGACGGAATTAGGGTATGGACAGAGGCGACCAGAATTAATTGGTGCCCAGAAATGTCTGAAAAACTTGGTATAATTTTATAATTCTTATAAGTTAAAATAACACATTTGTTTGTCCACGTTTTAAAATAACCTCTTAGTGTCTGCTTATCAAATTAATTTAATAATGTTTTTGATTGGATTTTTCTATACAATGTCCATCACTGCAAATTAGCTTAAATTCTGTTACAGTGTACATTATTATTACTCTTGTATAACCTACGTAGACAAATAAATTTTTTTCGCTCTAATGACAAGATTGCGCTCTTATGAAAACACCCGAATGGGATCATACGCTAGGAATACATCTGTCAATAGTTATTAGACTGCGGTCAGAAAATTGAATTAGACATGTGTTTTACTGCAAGTGATTGTTGAGTGATTTTGCGAAGATTGCATGAGAAAGTGACCGATATCTAAATCTTAAATAAGGATGTTTAATTCTGTGATGTATGTTTGTTATCATGTCAAGTGTTTAAGACTAACTGAGCTTACAATATTTGAATCTTGAACACTATGGAATGTTGAATGCAAAATCTGTTACAGTATATTTGAAAGAGGATAAATGGTAAAAACAGCCTCGACAATTCCTCTTCAACTATTAATTCCTAGGGTTAGGATTTGAGTTATAATTCCGATTTTAATCAGAGGGTAAAAAACTAGTTTTCTATAGTTAAATATAGAGAAAACTAAGGTTAGCGTTAAATTAAAGTTGGTAAGGATTTGAGTTATTATACGACTTGGCAGGTTTCAGTTGTTAGGTTTTAATGGGTAAATTCAGAGACGATTTATTGGGTTAATGTATTCAGGGACGATTATTTAAGATTTAGATTAACCTTAGGTTAATTAATGATTAATAATTATTCGGATATTAAGTACAATTTTTATTTATTAAAAACTGCATTTATTAAATTTATCTAAAAGAACTTTATTAAAATAAATGAATTTTTCTGTTAAAAAATGTGTACCAAGTAGGCCTAATATAGATCCGTCAGCTTGAAAGATATAGAGGATATCAACAGTGCAATTATGCTCATTATTGTTTAGAATCATATAATGTTAACCTCTGTGTTCGTCAACGATTACACAAACCCATAAACAAAATTTTTAAATTATTTTTCATGCCCTCGGCTTCTGGTTACCAATTAAATGCTCTAACTCAAAATTACGATAAAAATTAACGGTCAAAAATAATAAGTAAGGTTGAGTAACATATAACACCTTCATTTATATATGTAAACTACGTAATTATCATAAGAAGTGTGAATATCTCACGAATACATCATAAACTTTAAAATAGCCATAATTATGATATGATGTATCATCATAAACTTTAAAATTCCGATAATTATGATGAAGCTATTTAATTTTCGAGACTTAATTGAAATATCTTTGTAGCAGCGTAGCCTATATTTCAATGACCCTGTGTCCACCCCCTCCCTGCCCGCCAGGTAATAGCCTTTATATCCAGGCCTTTAAGTCGCATTCATGTCACGTGACCCTACCTTGATCGCTATTCCATTTTATTGTAAGCGCATTGTATCAACGTTTATTCATCACAAAACACCACCCTCTTTTCTCTTCATTCAATCCCTCCCCGGCTACTCATTCATTCAATCTATTCATTCCCTCGATCGTTCCGTGAGTTGTCGCATTGATAGTCTCAATGGATGTCTACAAGCTGACGGCAACACGGCAACATTCATGGGTACTCAGGAGAGTACATAGACAGATACAGAGATACATCGAGAGATACGTGTGAAGTTGATACTTCAAATCTCACTAAGATATCATCATTGGGATGTTACTTCAGAGGGATACCGGGAAAATTTCAGCCATCTGTTAGTTTTGATACCCCGAGAGAAAGGTCCCGAATACATTAACCATATAAAAAATCGGACAAAGTTAATTCATCTAAAACACTAACCTAATAAATACTAAGCTTAGCCCTAATCATAACACTAACCTAATCTTTAATCTTAACTTTATTTGGAACTGATTTGTTGGGGCCATTTTGACGGATCACGGTTAGTTTTTATGCACAGCCGAAGAAGTTATTTGAAAGTATGAATAAAGTATTATTACATTAGAGAGTTTAAAAAAATTGTGTAATGATACAATAGTTTTTAAAACGCATTAAAAGATATTCATCGAAATGTTATAGAACAAAAAGGCTGATAAACGATGAAAAAATGTACACCGAAAGCCAACTTTGCAAACGAAACTGGGTTTGCTAAAAAAAATTATCCCTTATATGAATCCAATTTTAACTCTGCAAATCTGTACAAAATAATGTAATTTAACATTTGATATCTTCCTCAACGAATCTAATTAACCATCAATCAACAAACACAAATGAACCATCCTAATATTAATTGACTTGTAATCTCTTATTTTCACCGCAGCATCCTACATTATATGAATTGAATCGTCCAGTGTCTATCAATTCGAGTCCATATACAGAAGCGGGCAGCTCATTAAACAGCCATAGGACCAGTACAGCGTTCGTACACAATCTAGCAGACGGATCAATACTATCGGAGCTCGGTCAGACTGCAGTGCTGGTAATTGGGTCCTTACTGTAGGTGGCGTGTCAACAAGCACAGCTCATTCAGCGATCGTTACTTTTGCTCTCTTCCTCTCGCTCTTTCTCACGTTCTCTCGATCATTTCGTTTAACGGGAATGATGGAACGTTTTGAAAAAGTAAGAAAGTTCATTTCAGGGAAGTTTTAAGAATGTAAGGAGATGAAATTTAGATCCGAGAGACCATAATTCTGAGTGTTTGATTGAGATTTTTTTTTCGTTCACTTTTCGTTAGTTATATTCACTTTTCGTTCTAAAAGAGATTCATTTAAACAAACAATGAGACGTCAGACTCAGAAGAAGATCCTGTCCACCTCCAAATGATAAATGACATTTTTAATAACTGTAGCCTACATCTAGTAAAGTCTTATCTTACTATATAGTTATGCCAGACTTAGTGCTTTTGTTGTAAACATTCAGCACATCTTTCTTAAAATGGTTTGCTTCATTCTTTTGATGAATGTCTTGATCTATACACAAACACACCTACACCTACGTATGCGTAAAAACAACCATAAACAGATGCCTATATCATGTTCCTTATTGTTATAAGGTTATTAATTATCATTTCAATAAACATAGTCCTACTCATATACAAAAAAAATCATTTATCATGGAGATCACACTCAACTGAAGAATTGTTTACAATCTCACAATGTAATTTATTGCTTTGTATGGGTATACAGTTCTGTGCAATAAATGCTTATTCTGGGCTAACTTAACAAAAGAAAATGTTCAAAAGAAATCACTGAGGTTGAAGAAAATGATTCCCAGAAAGAATCATAGCCAATTAAGAATTTTATTAGTTCTTTCAGTTAGAAACTTAATTTTTATTTGTAATATAATAAAATCAGTAACTAAATGTACAGAAGTATTTGCTTTAAGGAGCTTCAAAATATGATACAACTGAAATTACCAAAAAGCTGTTTAAAATGTATTTAATTTTCTTGAAAATGTATAAATACTTTAGATTAATTTTGCTGCACAATTAGTCTGAACATCAACTTTTAATGAACATTTGATAATAATTATTATAATTGAAAAATATGGATACCCCGCCAAATCAACACCAAATACATCAACCTGAAAAATTTGCCCCAAAATATATTAACTGGACAAATAAGCTCTGGCAATTCACTTAACTAATTCTTATTCCAACCCTAATCCTGACTCAAATCCTAAGCTAAATCCTAGCCCCAATGTTCGACAGGTCAAAAAAGATTCTTTCCTAGAAATCAATACATTAATCTAGTCCTAATTTCTCAGTAGCAATATTCTCAATAATAAATAAAACAATGGCAATGGCTGGCAAAAATGTCATAAAAAGACAATTACCCTAAATAAAACCGCATAATTGTCGGCTGTGAAATATTAAATGACAGTAATAATGCACCAAGAATTCTTTCCTTACCACTAAAGACTGCAATCATTATTTCTATCACTAAATTCACCACTCTTGATGGGTTAAATATTCAAAATGCAGTTGGAAGGTAGTAAACCGAAAACAACACAAGAAACTGCGTTGACTACAACACGGCTCGGTCCAAATTTATAAAATTAATATTAAAAAAATCAAACCAAATTTAAATTACCTAATTAATTTAATTAAATACAGTAAAAAGCGATGAATTATAATATCAAACGTATTTATTCTTGAGTATCTGCATTATACTAAGCATATAAACTGTATTATATGTATATGTATGCACTTATATGGATAAAACTTTATCAAGATATATTTGAATAACTTGTGACTATAATAATTTTACTACATATTTTAGGGATACATTTTACTTTAACAATCATTTCACTTTAGCATAATTTTATATATATATATTTGATAAGATATATTATTAAATATATAATAGATCTATAAAAAATATGGAGCAGCGTTTAAGTTATTGAAATTGAATATTATTTTGTTACTGTAATATCTTCAACTTGTTATTTTATTCAAACATATAAGGAGACTAGGCAAAGCAGGTCAATAAAAAACAGTAACGGTACCTATATCTACAAACATATTATACTACGTATATAATGCATTGTATGTATTGTATAAATACTGAATACAAGGTCAATGTTATACCTATACAAGACGACAGCAGAATAAATATAACTGATCTATATGAGTATCATTCATGATGACACTTAAACGATCAGATGCATAAATCTGTGTACACACAAATAACTGCTCATAAATGACTGTAAATATAAGTAGTCAATGTGTACAGATACGCACCTTATATGCAGAAATAGAAGCCAATAAATTTCTAATATTATTCAAAAGTTATGAAATTATAGGTATTTCAAAATATTTTCAGTTAAAAGCATGTTATAACTAGAAAATAAGTCGAACACTGTTCAGGAAGGTTATGGCTTGAATCAAATAACATTGTATTGACGATATATATTATAATAAATAAATAATATATCTGTATTATAAAAAATAAATAAAATTCAAAATAAGAATATTACAAAACAAAAGGGCAAAAAATCTTACACAATTCAGAAATATACCCACAATTTAAACACTAATGATAAAAATTAAAACTATTCAAATAATATTTATATATTAGTCATTGACACTATTATGACAATGAAATTAATTAATATATTTCACTTACCAATATCTAAACATGTGACTGTTTGAAGTAACGAAAGTAAAACTGCTGTGATTTTAACAGAAGTTATGAGATTGAAAGACATCACTGAAACTAAACTACATCCAGTAAATGCACTGATTTGCAGCACAACACCACTACTAAAAAACAGAAAAATGAATATTATTAATTGTGACATATTATCGCGTCTAATAATATCTAGTTGGTAGCTTGCTATGTAAAACGAGACATTTATCTGAGAGATTTTAAAATCAAGACAATGGTAGGCATTTTATATACATAAAAATTGGCTCTAAATAATAAAATTTTATTAGAATTTGTATGTATATGTAGATACAAATTAATAACTTTATTCAGAACTATGTAAGGCTATGTTTAAATTATACAAAACATTAACTGGAAAGAGAATCAGAAATATCTAATATTGATTTAGAACTATGCCTATTTATTTCTTAATCGATTTTAGTTATAATAAATATTATATTCAATAAGTCTAACTATTTCAAAGCATAGTAAAAAAACTTTCATTTTAAAAACTTTCGACAAGCTTTAGCTTTAAAAGTTGAATCTGTCCTTTCTATAATAAAAGTTGAAATCTTTGCCATATTCGATTACATATGTAAATGTAAAATAATATTTTATGTTTTGCTAGCAAATCGATGCTAGGGACAGCACTTTCACCAAATACAACATTGCTACACAGCACTTACTTATCTGAGAAAAATATCTGCCTTTATCTGCAAAATATATCTGCGGTTATCCAGCGCCCATCTTTTATAAATGCTAACAGCGAAAGTCATCCATCAATTTTTTGATGCAAAGTGAATTCATGATCAAGAATATGAGGGGGGAAGGGGGAGATGGGGGAAGGGTGACAAATTATTACATTAAAGAAACGAGAAATAGGTATACAACTCAGGGATAGCAAAAACTTCAGAAAAATGTTCAAAGAATTTTTATTCCAAATATAAAATATTTTGACAAAATATACATAACTAAAGAGCATTTAATTCATCCTAACCCTAATGACGTACCTTAGAAAATATCAAACAACTAAAAATGTAAAAATGTTGATAAAAACGATAGTCACTTTCAAAAAATTTGTAAAAGTTTTTTGAGGCTTTTTACCCAAAAACATTTCAATTTCCGACCCACCTCATAGATCAAATCCTGCTCGCGTCCCTGAATACACGAACACGAGGAATGGAGAAGGAATTCAGAAAGGAATGAAGCAAGGAATGAGGAATTTAAGCAAAAGAGACAGGAATTGTTTACTATACTACAATGATAGTAGGACTAGTGACTATTTTTCTAAATAAACGAAATCTAATTGTTTTGCGACTCGATTAATCACAAAATTAATAACGCTGTAATTTCCTGACTGCGATGCAATGCTAGAAATAATATAATAGGGACGATAGAGAAGCTATATTAATTGTACCCAAATATAATATAAATAATGGATATCAATATGAAAATTTGCTTCATGAAATTATATTTTGAATACTGTTTGAATAAATATAAAATGTACTGAACATGAAATGAAGCCTTATCAATTTCAGGAGAGGCCTTATATCTCAATTATAGTACAGTGCTATAGAAGTGTGATTTTAATATTTGTTGGCTATATGTAGCAAAACAGGAAATGTTATAAATGTATAAAAAAATATTACAGGTATAAAAGCAATAAAATTATGACAAGAAGTGAATGCATTGAAGCAAAAAATATTGTCTTTTATCAATTTTCCTTACACAATACGAAATGCAATATTCTTTTTTTTGAAGCCGAGTTTCTTTTAGTTACCATCAGAAATTGTTTCTGCGAGCCAATATCTATTCCTGATATTGATATCATGGTATCACTACATCTATTTCTAATATCCTAGTATCTTTTTTTATAAAATCCTTATATCACTGTCTATTCCTAATATGACTTCCTTTTCATGATATCACTGTATATTCCTGATATCACTGTGTATTCATAACATCACAATCTGTATCAGATATCTTACTGTCTATTTGTCCTTTTCCTCTTGTCTGTATCTATTCCTATTTATTCATGATATCACTGCCCATTCCTTAAACCTCTACAATATCACGCTGTCTATTCCATGATATTCGCTCCAATGATGGATATAAATAATAACGTACAATCTTACCCTATCGCTATCTCTAATCCCCGGTCAAAATCCCTCCCCGGGAAAAGAAGCCCGGAAGATAAAAGGGGGAGGCATAAATCTGCAACACTTACCCGGATATCTCTGACATGCTAAAGACAGGACTCCTGCCAGTCAAGCCACGGTAATTACGTCCTGAAAGTAAGACGCCAGAAAGAGGGATTAGACGGTATTACAGAATGAGGGGAGGATAGATGGAGCGACCAGCCACGGTCATTGCGTCCGAGTATGCAACAGAAAGATGTAAAGTTTGGTAAGAGGTAATAGTCTCGTGCATTAGGGGAAACGTATAAATATTTACATTTATATTTAGCATGTATATTTGTTGCAGTTTGTCAACCGCGATGAAAATGTTTCAAATGATTTTACTGTTGGCTTAATTGTATGTTTTCGTGTATTTAGTAATGTTTGGTAAGGTTATTTTTAAATAAATTTAGATTATATAGAATTAATTCTAAGAGATTTATGGAACTAGAGTTAACTTTACGATTATTGGCATTTATGAATATCAAAACGATTGTATTTCTTTGGTGCGTGATTTATTATAAGGTAATTTTACAGGGTATAATCAGGACTTGACTGAAATGTTATGAATGCTAGTTGTAGCTGCTATAAATTAAAAGTAGTACACAACGCTGATAGGTTAGATAGTAATATTATGTTAAATGAATGTGATATATAAGGCACATAACACAACCGATATAAATGTTCAAATCAAGTGCATATAATTTAATTCATAATTATCTAACTATTGTTTAGCTGAGATAAGTACGTTTATATCTTCTAGAATATGTCGGAAATGGATGCAATCAAGGAGTGAAAGAAAAATTAGCCGAGATTAGTAACAATCGTAAACTGGAAACATTAATCTTGCAACATAAGCAATCACATTCGAGCAGCTATAACTGACTCTTAAAACGGATTTTGGGTCCATTTGTTGACCCAAATAAAACGAATCCCACTACAAGTTCTTATGGTTAATAATGGGGTCAGGGATCGAGATATGGCAAGGAATTAAGTTAGGATTACTGTTAAGGTTAGGGTTCAATTTATGGTTAATTAGGTTTAGGGTTATTAGTATATTATCTCGCTCATTTGTCTGATTAAAGTATTCAGAGTCATATTTCTTAAAATGTAATAAGACATAATGTACAAAAATATCATATCTAATATTTATTGTTACTCTATATAGAACAAAGTCAAATAATTGAATAACTTCTTTTATCCAGATAAAAAATTGTCATTCCAATAAAAAATTTAATCAGTTAAAATAAAAATCAAACAATTTTCACCCGGGATATTTTGACACCCGCCTAAATCTATAACAAATCTAAATAT
>JAQIXG010002247.1:0-18308 GCA_034700105.1 Oconnorella tubifera | reverse complement strand
TAAATCTCGGGGGGCCCCCTTTGGCCGGGGGGCCCTCAGCACGTGCTGAAAGTGCTTCATGGTAAATCCGGCCCTGATAACTATCTAACAGTATAAACTATAATAAAACAATGAGCAGTAGCATTAATCGCTCGGTATTCTTGACAATTTCTTGTTCATTAAATGCGCTTAATGCTTTTAAAAATTACGCGTAATAACACAATAACTTTGTAATTGCAATACTCTGTGTCGCAATATCAGAAGCGCAAGTGAAAAAACGCTCACTATCACATGAATCGTTGGATCAAAAATACTTCTTTTCTACCGAAAGACCACTGCCACCCTCTTTCTACCTGTTAACACCACATTACTTTTTATAGACTACATTTCTCGAATACTTTCATCACGTCTTGGATCGTCTGGTTCATTGACAGCCAGGCCAGGGACGCAGTGATACGCAATTACCAAACAGGCATCATCGCCGATTATGCTTCTCTATTATGTGTGGCAGATCTGACAATAAAAAACCCACGTTTTTCACGTCTAAGGGACGCAATATGTTTTATTGTAATGTGGTAACAGACAGTAGAAGCGTGAGGCATTACCAATGTTGTATTGTTGTTATTGATGCTGTAAAAGGTCATGCGACCAGGGTACAAGCAGAGGGTAAAAGGGAGTAAAGATTACCCTTGAAAAGTAAAGAAAATGTAAAGAGTTTTATCTGAGTGTATCATTGAAAAATGTATTTAAGTTAGATATGTAGCAGTTTCGTTTATTTGTTTTTATGCAGTAGTTGAATAGCGCATCATAGTCATAGGTTATTCTTTTTCAATTCAAATACAGATTTTTTTAATAAAATTTAGCAAATTTACGATTTTTTCACAATCCGTATAAACACAAATTATATATTTCAGATATCAATTGAATTTTTTTAGATTTAAATTCACAGAAAGCATTCAATCCGTCAAATAACCTAAATAATACAACATTAATGATAGTTAGCCTAATTGCTGTGATCACTTGTGGGAAGGGGGATACAGAGAGTGCGAACTGTACCCGGGTGACACCATAATGGGGGAGTGACTCCAAAGCATTTGTTACATTGGAACAAGTAAGTCAAGTCTACTTAACGATCACGCCTGTAATTATTTATCTCTTGCATTACAAACAACATGATACAATAACCACGCACGATCATTTACCATTCACCCACGCAATCCACGTGCTTGTAACTTATATTTTATTGATGGCAATTTAGGACTAAGAGCAAGCATTTATTATAAAATCAACCAAGCGCTCATATATTATCGGGTTCTGCAAAATCCTTGAGCGTGGTATCATTGTTCATTTCATAATAGCGTCTACTGTAACAGTGTACCTCTCAATGGTTTATAGAAGTATAATTCTATACGCTACTATTATTAGTAGGAGGCTACTTTATTTTGAACAAAAAATATCAATAGTTGACAAAGAAATAAATTCATATAACATATGTATGATCCAGCATATTGATAACATTAAATCTCAAATATAATGAAAACATTGTTCTTTGATGTGAAGTTGTTGACTCGTCAGCAAAAGCGTTATTAATAGAAGCTGACCGCGGTTTACACGTTTTGAAATGTTTTGAGAATATCAATTTTACTGTAAAAAGTCGCGTTTATTCAAGAGCCAAATATCAAAAGGTTTGGTTGACAATTTCTACAATTCCGTCACTGAATGTGAACAAGTTTAGTTCTCCCGAAACGGTAGAAGAAAAAAAATTCGTTTCAGTAGGTCCTACTTGGGTTTTTAAAAAGGTCGTCAGAGTTTAATCGTGGACCTATTTGTAAACAAAGTGTCGAAGATTATTGAAACAAGTTTCTCAGCAATAAACAAAAGTTGGCAAGTGTCATCTTTTGTTGATTCCCCCCAGAAATTTCAATGAAAACGCCAATGTATTTCTGTAATAAAAAAAGTTTGATCTAATAATACTAATAGACTTGCTATGTATATTATCATTTTTCAACTTAGGAAAAAAAACCAAAACAAACTGCAAAATGCGTTATAGTACCTATTGAGACGAATTGCTACAAAAACTCTTTTGCAAATCACTTTTCAGCGACAGTTATAAATGTCATATTGAGAAATTTGTTATTGAAACTTTTGTTGTTTGGGCAGATTTTAAAATGTCACTTTCTTTGGACGCTCAGCTGTTGGGCTATCGAGTAGTTTCAACACCTATGTTGATTGCCAGCGGGTTGAAAAATAGATTTCTTCAACAGTTGACTATTTTTATTAGAAAATAACAATGGATCTTTTGGTAAAAAATAGAAAATATCAATTATTTATATATGTACAATAATTATAGTACAATTTGTCAAGAATCAGATGATGTTACTTATGCGAAGTTTTAACGCTCCTATACCTAACGCTCGTATATGTTTATATATAGGCCTAGTATTAATCAATGTTATTGTAAAGGACCTAGAGGTTATAAAATTATTTAGTCTTACTAGGATCTTGTCTTGCAGATAAATTATATTTAAAGCTGATATATTACTTGAACCTATGAAATAATAAATTATAATAAGCAAAACTGAAAGTGCTAGGACTTGTAAAAAAACCAGTAACTATTAATATGAAAAGAAACCTATTAGATATTTTGTCAATTAGCTTTAAATTATGATTAACTTGCTTCAAAAATGATAATAGTTAATTTAATTTTACACTACAAGATTATCACAATCAATAATAACTTAAAAAACAACAACAATCAAGAATACCATCATTTATTTAATCAATTACTAAACTTGCACAATACAAAATTTTGTAACAAAACAATCAATTGACAAATCATTACTCAATATCCAGATACCTACTGCAACAAGAAGCTCCTATTATTTACCAAAACTGTTTGAAAGTTCCAAGAGGACTCAATTAGAATTTAAATTTGAATGCTGAATTTTATCAAAAAAATACTAATTAAAAACTAATATTCAATAAGAGAATATGCATCTTATTATTTTAAATATCAAGAATTTTGAAAGTCCAAAATCGAAAATACTAACTTTATCCAATTCTTTAATTTAAATTATAAATATTACAGATTTTGTAGAAGTAGGATATAGCAATATGGAGCATTACTTGCAATACTTGTAAATCTTACACCAATAATTCACAACATACAAAAACAATTCTATCATTTAAAGTAAATAAATTCAGCAAACTAATTCACAATATGTAGTCATCCTTAAACAGCATGATATATTTAATTAATGTAGAACTTGATTGATAAACAATATTGATTTAGTATGCAGTCAATGTTTAAGATTTAAACAAATGGCCAAGAATATCGTATTATTATGTTCTCAGTGAGTAGCTTCTGAACACGCAATGTACCCGTTCTTGGCCATTATGACTGAAATTTTCCCATTATATCGCCATCTCGGAACAGGAAAAATTCCTGCAAGAAAAACAACAACATTTCTGATAATACTTACAATAAATACTATACTCACAATACTAAACTGATTCCAGTTAAAATAAGACTACCCAAATATCATCCAAGTTTTAAAATAAAATATTGGATTTTAAAACTTGAATAATATTGGACTCAAATGAGACAAAAAGGTGCCAGTTTAGGTGATCACAGAATACAAGGTAGAATGACTACCTAAAATAGTATACATTAAAAAACAGATAATACAACAGCACAATCTAAATTAATACTAAAATAAATTAAGATCAAAATAGTATCTGTAATAAAGTACCTTATCTTCCAAGGTAACTTTAGTTCCACCGTATTCAGGTAAAAGTACTCTGTCTCCAATCTTAACACTCAATGGAATGAGACTGCCAGACTATAAGAAATAATAACTCACAAATTTAAATGAATCACCACTTGAAAATGATATAAAAAATGTAGCTGACTAATAAAGAGCACGGTTTTTTGCAAGATATTGTCAGCCAAACAAATCTAAAACATGTTGGCTCTGAATCATGATCTTTATAATACTAACCCAGTTCTGTGACCACTTCATCAAGCTCTTCAACAACATGAAATGACAAGATTATACGCCCTTGCATAATAATACTATACAACGATAACATTGTAATTTCAAAGAGTGAATTGGTATTTTATATTTTCTAAAGGAAAGTAATAAAATCAGTCTATTTGCATCCAATTGGCATGTTAAAAATATCATGACAGAGTCTAAAAACTAATGCGATACATCAACAGAGCAATTAATAAGAATTTATAAAATATCTGAACAAAAGATGCAAAATTGCAATCTTCTCAATCCATTTATTTCAAAGTCATAAGCAGTATTAGATTATCTTAAGATTAAAGGTAAGATCCTAAATTAGAAATCTTAATCAAGCTAATCCTGTACTTTTATATTTCATTACCAGAAAACACCATACTATTAATAATAGAAATAAATCGCACGTATTTTAAATGCAAAACTAATCAAAGCAGCAACTTAGTGAAATATTTTTATGCAGAGGAATAGAATCCGGGATCTCTTAGTTCTGAATCCAATGCTCCGCCACTTCATCAATGTTAGTCAATAATATACAGTTTAAACTATTTTCAACAAATGGTCAAAATTCATAATACTGAAATTTAACGTCTAAATTTTATCAACAGATCGAATTAACAATAAAATATATATGAAAAAACCTTTAAAACAATCACAATAGAAAAAACATAAACAAAAGCACAGCGTACAATGATACAGAAGACACTTACTCTTGTTTTGTATATTTTGTGTATATTTATTGCATGCATAATCAAATCAATCAAAATAATAAATTAAAGTAAAAGAAATTGACTATCACAAATATTAAGCAATTGACATTGCCAGCAACACAAAACCGAAAGTATTTAACGCAACAAAAGACTACACTAACAGAGATGCCGTTATACAGAGATTCAAAAATTAATTCAAATACTCTGATAAATGACACAAATTTTAAATTATGAAGCATAGAAAATTAAAACAAATATCTAACGCAGTGTAAAAATTGCACTAAATACATTACCTCAGTAGTTTTGCCTGGTCCCACCGCTACCACTGTTGCGTCTAAAACTTTACCGGCAGATTTCTCCGGCAACATGATGCCTCCCTTTGTCTTCAACTCGGGAGCAAATCTCTCGACAAGAACTCGATCAAAGAGAGGCAAAAACTTCTTTACTGCGCCGGCCTGTATATTCAAATCACATGAAAATAAACTTGTCAAAATAATAGCGCGGATGAAAAGAAATCAAATTAAGTCGATAAATAAGATTTTTATAAATAAATTCCAAGTATAAATGTTTGAAGTCAGATGCCGGCATCTTAATGCCAGCGTCCAAAGTCTAAGATGCACCTTCTACATGCCTGCTCAGAAATTTTATCAAATTTCTCTCAAATCTTATCTACCAGAAAAACAACAATATAAAAAAAACTAGGCCTAAAAATTCCCTCGCCTCCTAACTTTACTTACCATTTTCCAAATCCAATATTTCTATTGCACCGTGCGAACAAACGTAACCGAACCGAGCTAACGAATTAATATTAGTTGTCAGTTAATTAATATTTAAATTAATTAAACTAATTACTAATTAACTAAATAATTAACTAATAATTAATAATTAATTAAAGAGACGACGCACGTTGGATATTTTCTAGAAGGAATGACCTTGCATTGACCCCAGAAACACGTGCGTGCCAGGGCAGTGCGCGTTGTCAAGTCCGCGACAAAAGAACTGCGACGAATTATTCCAAGCTAATTTACACTCTTTTTTGCTTCCAAGTTTTATCAGTTTAATAATTAATCAACTATATATAATATGTAAAATTGTAAATATTAGTAGTCTATAGACTCAGACGGAATTCTCAGACAGAATCAGAAATTTAAAATATGAACTATTGCGTGATTGAATATTTGCCTAAAAAGTAGCATCACGGAAGATATTTAACTTTTTTGTGTATTTTATACTTTTTGCGCATCGTACGTTGCCCGAACTCTGGCAAATCATCAGAGGTGCGGATTTAAATGCAATAACATACGTTCAAATATGTACAGCGACATAAAAAACAAAAATTTAAACATAGTAATCCAATAATTGAAATGATGGTTTAGTAATTTAATATCAGCCGCACTCCGATCATTAAATAATATAAAAGAGAAACGCTCAACTTTAACTTTTAACTAATACGTACTTTTTGCTAGTTTTAGTTATTTGTGCTACTTTAACGTTTCGGCTATTTTCCTATTTGGGCGCTACATTCCCTCACTACGGCACATGCAGTTTCTAGAAATCATTCTTACACGAGATCTACGAGTCACGTGACTTTTCCCCTCTCTGCCTAATTCTCGCCTAACTTTATTACTACTTCCGGCTCGCTGCCTTACGCAATAGGTAATACATTTAAATCTTTCTCTAATTAATTATTTAATTAATTTTACCGGTGTAATATTTACGAATACACGTGTGGTTTGAGTTCGGGTTAAATTAGGCAGTGGAGGGAATTTATAGCCGGATGTCCCGTTCTTTAAATTGCGATAAGTCTCGCGTTATTTACTCGCGTTACTATTGACGGGTGGTTATTTTTTGGCTTGTTTTGTGTATAAATTTTGAGAAAATTAATTGAAATAGGAGAGTTCAAAGGTCAATCGGGTCCGGTGATGTATGACCTTCAAATTGTTCGCTTTATTTTTACACGTTTTATTTCAATTTTTATTTGTTTTAACATAAAGTTTACTTGGTAATTATTTAATTGTAAAGATATTTGCTTGAAATAGTGTTACAGTGTCACGTTGCGTTGAAAGTTCGGAAAATGGATTGCGAATTGCCTAAAACCTTATTTTTGAATGTAGATGAAATTTTGAATTAATGAAACTAATAATTATTAATGGAAATACCAGCATATATTACAGTTTTTTCTAATATAACGGGTCATCTTATAAGAAATATAATAGTGTAGTATCCAGAATGTATTTTTTTATTAATATTTAATTGACGTAGTCGAAAGGTCTCAGTTTTTGCTGGTGAGATTTGCTTCAATTTGAGTAGTCTTATTGTCCTATTTCTTTGACTTTCTGCACCCTTTAGTAACACATCTCTATCTATATTACGTCTCTAATATCACATCTAATATCTTTAGTCACATCTCTATATTACGTCTTAGGCACTTTTCTGGTGTTCCAGAAGTTACAATTACATTTTAATTTTCATACTGGTCTTGAATTTGAGGCCTCTTTTGTATGTTATATTTCTCGTGACTTTCTGCATTCTTTAGTAAGACATTTAGTTACACTTCAAGCAACACATGTACCGTTTAATAACATATTATGTCAAATACTGTAATGCGAACATTAAATGAATTTTTTAATTTTCTAGGTGTTCACTTTTACACTTTTACATAATGTATCGCATTCCGTCACGTTTGATTCCTGTCGCTACAAGGACGATGCTGCGCCCTGCTGTGTGCGCGGCACCGTCGCAGCACAATCGCTTCTACGCCAAGGACCTTAAGTTTGGTGCTGAGGTGAGGAAGATGATGCTGCAGGGTGTGGATGTCTTGACAGACGCTGTTGCTATTACGATGGGCCCAAAGGTGACGCACTTTTTTTTGTATTAAAAAGTATTCAAATTTGGATGGTCATGCTTGAATTATTGTTTTATATTGCGAGTTAAATGTGACAGAATAACCTTGACAAATTAACCTTAAGTATTAATGCTAATTGTTGTGGTTAGGATTTGTGCTAGGGTTAGGGTTGAAGTTAGGTTAAGTGTTAGGATTGGGTTTAGTTAGGGTTATTAAATGAGCTGATGAGCTTGTTTAGTCTGGTTAATGTATTCAGAGTCATTTTGTTGGGGGTACTCTAGTTAAAGTAAGATTGTTATGATAATAAGTGTTTGTTGTAGTTTAAATTTGGAATATGGATTTTAAGAAATAAATACGATGAAATGTGAGATAGCTTTGAGGGAGCTAAGGGGAGGTGTAATAATATGAAAATATTTTATGTAGGGCTATAGACAAATATATTTTTTATTATCTCATTTTTGAAATTCTAGAACAGCTCTTGTCCAGCATATTGGAATGATTTTAAAAAATTTAAATTCTGTTTCATTATTGAAGAATATAAATACTGGAAATACTTAGATTTTATGCTGTAAGTATTTTATGGTGAAAGATTTATTTCTGTTTGATCCTCCTACATGTTTTGTGATTAATGTTTGTCTAATTGAGGGTTATAAATAATAATCATAGGTGTCTTTTAAGCTTAAAGGATTGTTTTTATTAAATTACAGATTAATTCTGATATTAAATTATGAATATAGATGTTTTATTATAATATATTTGCATGCATGCATTTTTTTGCTACTGTCAATATAGATGTTTTGTTATTTAACCATTGTTTGTAAATTTGCGTATAAATTTTTAATTGAATACAAATATCACAATTGAATATAAATGCTATAATTGAAGCATTATCTATAACTCTGTTGCATTCTTTTATGTGATGTCAATTTATCACAAACGATACAATTCAAAACGTATTTTTATTAAATATTTTCTTTCAGGGACGCAACGTCATCATAGAACAAAGTTGGGGGAGCCCCAAGATCACCAAGGACGGGGTCACCGTAGCTAAAGCCATCGACCTCAAAGACAAGTATCAGAACATTGGCGCCAAGCTTGTCCAAGACGTCGCTAATAAGACAAATGAGGAAGCGGGAGATGGCACCACTGCAGCTACGATACTGGCGAGAGCATTCGCAAAGGAAGGATTTGAGAAGACGAGCAAGGGAGCTAATCCTACGGAGATAAGAAAAGGTTGGTCAATTTGGTTGATTGTAAATGGTATTATTTGTGTGATGTTAAGATGGTAGCAGACATAGGGATGGCATAGGATTGAATACGAAGTTTCCTGACAATTTGTTTGCGGAATTTTGGTCTATGACACTATGTCTATCGACATTTGGTTTATCGACATATGATTTACTGATATTTGGTCTTCGACATTTGGTATACCGTAACTGTAACAGGTCTTTAAAATAATCCTAACTCTAGCCATAGCCTTAACCTTAATCCTAACTCTGAATTTAACCATAGATCTAATCATAGCTCTAACCCTAATGTTGCAAGAGACCAATGTCGGTAGACCTAATATCGGTAGACATAGTGTCGTAGACCAAAAGACGAATTGTCGTGACACTACCTACAGATTATTTTCTAGTAGATATATCTGTGTTTTTATTTCAGGAGTAATGCTGGCAATTGATGCAGTGGTCCAACAATTAAAAACAATGTCAAGAAAAGTTACAACACCGGAGGAAATTGCTCAGGTAGAGAATTTATATTGAAATAATGACAGAGAGATAATGTTAAATTTGAATTCACTAAGCTGTATATTTGATTTAAATTAGAGGCAGATATTTCGTATACGGGTACAATGTTCAATTGTGGTCGAGTTCATTTTCTGTATTCCAACAAGGATTGCTTTTTCAATTGGACTGATGTAAGATTACCAGCTGGGTTATAATACTGAGTGTTTAATAAAACTTTGCTTCTCTAGTTAAAACTGGTATTTACTATTTAGTATTTTATGCTAGTATTTTTTCCTGATAATTGAAATGAAATGCCGACATGGCACTACTAAGTCCTATCTATTTTCATTTCTTTTTTTTAACTTGCGCCACCTAAGGTCAGTTGCTATATTTATTACTGAATTTGTTAACTATTTGAATATAATTATGTTTTAGGTTGCAACTATTTCTGCGAATGGTGACAAGTCAATAGGAGAAATCATATCGAGTGCAATGAAGAAAGTTGGTAAAGATGGTACTATTACTGTTAAGGTCTGTATGGTTCAGTTTTTAGTTTTTGGAATAAAATTAATGTATAAGAACAGTTATTAATGAAGGAAAGTTATTTAATACGTTTGTTTCAAACCGAGCTTTTATTCATTACTTTAATTCTGCACATTTTGTTCATAAGATTTCAATTTGTACAAAATCATTATTTTCAAATGCTTCATATAAATTATTCTTAGAACTATTAATTTAGATCTCTTATAATATATAGATCTATATGTTTTATTCATTGAATTATCTGTCACACTAGTCATTTTATTCACACATTTCAATGGTCTTATTTTATTTAAGCCATTATTTATTCTTCAAACTTACTGCATCTGTTATTTTGCATTGTTTGGTATCCTATGTATAATATAAAGTGTACTATTATGTATAATATAAAGTGTCTTTAGTTGATGTGAGATTTATATTTACTGTGCAGTTTTGTATGATATATTGCTTATAGATTGTTTGCTGCTTTGTTTAGGATGGCAAGACATTGAAGGATGAGTTGGAAGTAATTGAAGGAATGAAGTTTGATAGAGGATACATTTCTCCTTATTTCATGAACACAGCTAAAGGTTTGTTGACGCTTATACAGAATTTTCTATTAAACACTTTAGAAAGAAATTTTTCTATTCAAGATTTGTTAGACTCTTATACTCTTTTTGCTGATGTAAAATTTCGCGACAAACAAACACTCTAAGATGAAACAAATACAACAAATGATACAAGTCTATCAATGCATTAATTATATAATTATACAAAGTGCATATTTAATTATTATTTTGTATGTAGGAGCAAAGTGTGAGTTTCAGGATGCACTGGTTTTGTTCAGTGAAAAGAAGATATCTACTGTTCAGTCGATTATTCCAGCTCTTGAGTTGGCCAACACTCAACGTAAACCTCTTGTTATTATTGCTGAAGATGTCGATGGTGAAGCTCTATCTACTCTCGTACTAAACAGGTTCTTGTTGTTTGCTGTCTTTATTTTATATAGTATTAAATACGATCAGTTTGATCTTGTACGCAGTTTAGTTTGCTTGTTATTTAATGTCATATGAACATTAAATGTTTATTTAGAATCAGTTGGAGATTAATTTATACGACATAATTATTTACAGTCACTACAATGAATAAAGTCACAGAGATGTTGTAGATCTGCTTTGCAGATGCCCAGTGATGTTTGCACACTTGACTCTTTGTAGCAGAAAGTATAATTGTAATTAAATTACACCCAAGACGTTGATTATTGTTCGTGATCAAATTTGAACACTGACCTGGGGAATTAGTGAATTAGTTAATTTATTACTAAAGCTACAGCAAGTCAGCAAATTATTATACACCATAGAGGACTTGAACAAATAGACCTTTTATTTCTGTGTCCAGCTATTTAATCACCTTGCCATATATCTTAGATTAACATTATATAGCACAATCGTATCAATCAGTATTATTACAATTTGATGACAGAATTAAAGTTGGCCTGCAAGTCTGCGCAGTGAAGGCTCCAGGATTTGGTGACAATCGCAAGAATTCACTTCGCGACATGGCTATAGCTGCCGGTGGTGTGGTGAGTAGCTGGTTTTGTTGTAAAATCTAGAGAGGGAATCGGGTGTAGAATTATTTATAATTTTATGGCGGATTCCAGGAAGCCTGTTTAACGTAAAAACTCGTTTAGATCTGATAAAAATTTGAAATTATTTATTTGGGAAAAAAGAGAGATCGTCGTATTTCTAATTATAAAATTATTTCGGCTAAAATTGGTTGATAATATCATAAAATTATTTCAGCTGACTTTTTTAGGTTTTTTGCTGCAAAGAAATTTGAGAAAATTTTATGTATTAAATTGTATTTTGATGGTTAAATTCAGGTATTCGGTGATGAAGCGGACATGTATAACATCGAAGACGTTCAGATTCAAGATTTGGGTAAAGTTGGTGAAATTACAATCACTAAAGACGATTGCCTACTTATGAAGGTAAATATTTTTAATGATTTTAAACTGCAGTTAGGTATAATATTATTATATAACTATTGTTTTTTATTTTTATATTAAAGATAACTTTAATTTGATATAAAACATTACGCTAATTAATTATATGATGTAATATTTATCTCATTTGAGTGTATTTATAGGATTGAAAACAGCGATTGTTTACCTTTGCTTATTATACGAAATATTGAAACTTGTATTTAATATTTTGATAATTTGATGCGTAATATCAAGTTGAATTTTGAATTATTAATAAAAAAAATTTAATCAATTAAATTTTTAATTGATAAAAAAGTCTTGTAATGAAATAATTTGCTTAAATCTGATTTAATCTTCGTAATTCAACTCTAAGTGAATTCACCTTGAATAAACTGCATATTTTTGTCTATTTATTATCAAGTATTATCAAGTTGTAACTTGTAACTTCATTTCATCGATAACTTTTTTTTGACTAAAAGGGTAAGGGCGAGAAATCTGACATTGAGAAAAGGATCGCTCAGATAAGAGATGAGATTTCTGAGACAACGTCGGAGTACGAAAAAGAGAAGCTTTCTGAGAGATTGGCTAAGCTATCATCAGGCGTTGCTGTCATCAAGGTAATAATGACACTCATTCATTTAATGCGTGTACATTTATTATCGGTACACTGATAAAAAGGTCATGAATACATTAATCTGACAAAATGGCTTTGTAAATTTAGTCAATAACCCTAAACTTAATCCTAGCACTAACTTCAATCATAATCTACAGTTCTAACTCAAAATCTAAGACTTTAATCTAAGACTTTAGTCGTATCTGTTTTGATGTTTATTTTGATTTCATAGTTTGATTTAATTGTAATAATTTTACGTTTATCTTAATTTTATAGTTTTTCTTTTACTCCTAGTGTTGATAGTGTTATTAAGAAATGGGCATTCTTTAGGTTGGAGGATCGAGTGAAGTTGAAGTGAATGAGAAGAAAGATCGATACACGGATGCCTTGAATGCCACGAGGGCAGCAGTTGAGGAGGGCATAGTGCCCGGTGGAGGGGTGGCACTCATTAGATGTCTGCCCGCTTTAGACTCAGTGAAGACTATCAATGATGATCAAAAGAATGGTTGGCATTATAGGATTTGATTTTTAAAATATACAGTTTAATCTTTGTTATTCATCAAAATTCGAATAAAAATAAAAAGTATAAAAAAATAAAATGTATGAAATAAAGATATTCTTCAGTACTAATTTCTGTTATGTATATCTCTGCATTATTAATGTATTTTATGAAGTTAAGTTATAGATTATTAAAATTTAAGAACATTATTGCTTTACTCTTGTTAGCCATTGCATAATGCATTGCATTATGCTATGTGTTATCTGATTGTTCATATTGTTTATAATTCAATGCTTATAATAATAACCCAAAAACTAGTTTATAATATTAGTTATTAAATCATTGCTTTGATTGCAGTACGATACGATATTTATTATGCAGTATAATATATTATTTCTAATTTTACAGGATTTTGTTTTATGCTTGTGCCAAATTGTATTTCCTATGTATGATTTTGTTTGATAAAATTTAAGTTTGTTCGAATTTATGTTTCAAGGAATTGAGATAGTTCGTAAAGCTTTACGTATTCCATGCTACACGATTGCATTCAACGCTGGAGTGGATGCCAATGAAGTCGTTCAACGAGTATTGGCTGAAAAACAGGACATTGGTTATGATGCGATGAACGGACAGTATGTTGATATGATGAAAACTGGCATCATTGATCCAACTAAGGTTTGTTCTGTCTGCTAATGTGGTGTAATACTTTTTAAATTAAAACAATATATCAATATATATGCATTATATATGCATATATGCGTATTATACAACAATATTTCAATATATATGTATTTTAAGAGTTTTCTAAACGACTCGTCTACAGATTTTTGGTCTACTGACCTTTGGTCTACCCTTACCATAGTCCTAACTCTAAAACGTAATGTCATAGTAGACTAAATCTTTTGGTAGACATCTTAAGCAAATGTTTTTTGACACATTATTGTTTCACTATTTTGAAGGCAAGCTGTATATCATATGAAAAGGTCGTCGATTCTGTCAACCGATGTGTTGACTAATTCTAAGTATTTTATTTACAAAAAGAGTCTTATAATATACAGGTTGTGCGGACTGCATTGGTTGACGCTGGTGGTGTTGCTTCACTTCTTTCCACTGCTGAGGTCGTCATCGTTGAGATGCCCAAGGAAGAGAAGGAAATGCCAGGCATGGGCGGAGGTGGCATGGGGGGTATGGGAGGGATGGGGGGCATGGGTGGGATGGGCGGATTCTAGAGAAATTGGAACTGCCTAAGTCTGGGAATCAAACTTTAAATTTTATTATTTTAAGCGCAACGCTACTGAGAGACTGTCGAGTGAATTATTTTGTTTTAGTGAATCGGACGAACGGAAATTAATATTTGTCGATCATGTTCGTATTATTTGTTCATTTTTACGAATTTGGATCAAAGTGTTTTGTAACGCTAACTGTTTTGTTATAATTATTGTCGTAGTTTTTTTAATGTGCAAAGAGAAATTATATTTGTTTGAATTTATTAAAAGCAGTTGCGATATATATGGTTGTTGGATTGTTGGTTGTTTTAGAATAGATTGAATTAATGATTTAGTATTTATTTCAGTATCATACAAAACAAGCGGGAAGACGCAATAATCAATTTCATCTTTGATGTTCAATTTTATGAATTACGCGTCGTATTATAAAATTAGATAGAATAAAAGTATCACTAATGTAAAACTTTAACTTGCCCGCAGCCAGTCTTTATCGAAATGATACAATTTCAATGACAATCATAAAGACAACTTTTTTCTGGATTGATTAAAATTCTTTATTTTTGAGCAATGTCTTTTGTTCGTACTATTATTACACTAAAATAATCGCAAGCTATAATTACGGAAATAGGAATTACAATACAGTAAAGATTATTTCTTTACAAAGTGATAAGAATAAAAGACAAGAAGACTAAAAAAATAGACAAAAAAGAAATATCAGAACTAAGGCACAAAAACTTTAGTAAAACTTGGCAACATTTCACAGTAATTTAAGAAATAATAAAATTTAATATAAAATAAACTGGAATAAGATCTTATTCCAATTCATTTAATACACGAATTCAATGTTGAACATAGTATTATGGTTATTTCTATTATAAATATTATGATCTTGCAGCTTATAAAACAGTTAATATATATTATCACAATAATGTAATGCCATTCACTTAATGATTGTAAAATATGATATATCAAAATTATAAAATTAAAGTTTAATGCCATTCAATATAAGATAAAAATGGAATTTATGATACAGTCATGTATGAATAGCATATGGCAACATTCGAAATCACTGATATACTCACAATAAAATAGCATAAAAATAAACAAAAAACTTCGAGGTTTGCAACTATAATAAAATAGTAACACAAAAGCTAAGAACTACAAACTTCCACTTCTTTGCTCTTCTCAACTACAAACATATATTGAGGCTTTGTTTTTTGCACATTCCGTCCTTTAACCCAGTATGAAATGATAAAAAAAATCTAGTATATTCTAAATCACATTGATCCAGAATATAATAGATTTTTTTATCATTTTTTATCATTTATCATGCACTTCAATTAGAGGCTAAAACTTTTAGGACAAGATTTGCTAAAAATTAAGTCAAGGCCGTCCTTGAAAAACTACAAATTAATTATATTTGCAGTGGAAACTAGATACTTATATACTAGCAGCACAGTGTTGCCACTCAAGATTAATAGATAAACCCAGAATTTCTTGTAAAAAAAATCCCAGGTTATAGTCATTATAATGTGCACTGTTAACTAGCTTACAAAAACAGTATGTTCTGCGATGAAGTTTCTTGAGTTTGCTGAAAAACTTTAATTTTCAGAGTTTTACACAGAAATATTTAAAGCTTTGTGATTTTGACGAGTTTCTGAGTCTTTTATATGTCAATGAAGCCTTTTTTCCACATTAATTAGTGAATGTATAGAACAGATTGTATTTTATATTTAATTATAATGTAAATTGACGCTCACTGCAAAAATTGTATTAACATTTTATACGCCAGTGATAAATATACTCAAATATATTTCACAAGATACACCCAGATCTAGTAAGAAATACCTGGCTGTTGGCAACACTGTCTACATCCTACATCAAGTTACCTTAATTAATATTCCTTACAGCTTACATTACAATCCCGGCACTTAAGTGGATTATATAAAGCTAATGTCGTCAATCAATCGCATAGTTTTTTGAGTATTCACAAAATAGATCCAGTGCACCAGATATAATACGGACAGATTAGTCAAAATTGAGTGTAATGTTCTTATTACCTTCCAATAACTTGTATCTCTCCTCTAATTGGACTTGATAAATATTCAATGTCAACAGTACTTGAAGAGATTGTGGTAACAGAGGTTCTCGCAACACTAAACTCGCTTGTCGATAAATCTTCAGTCGATGATACATAACTCTGATTTTCTACTCCCATATTACCGCTAGGTATTCTCACTTCTAATACATGACTTGGATTTCTCAACTCAGCGCTACTGTGTGAATTTTCTAACCCAATTTCATTACCCGGTGTTTCCAATACAGCGACACTACTAGGATTTTCCAACTGTGGAACATTTATAGGATTTTCTTCTGAGATATTGATTACATTATCAGATTCTTGCATGTTGATTGAATGTTCGAGTCCATCATGAGCACCTTCTGTTGCTATGTACTCGCTATAAGAAGGGGGATATTCATCAAATTCAGTCTTTACAGGGCCATCTTTAAAAATGGAAGCATATGGAGGTGGCTTACTAGCCTGGTCATTCATGTTAACGATGTATATCGGCTGTAGACCATTGTTTTCATCTGCTGAAATAAAGAAAAATGATAGAAAAAATGTTACATCTAGAATTCGTTAAAAGCAACACTAGTTAAAGCAATAAATGCATTAAGGCTGCAAAGCGCTGGAAAATACTGTTTTCCAATCAATACATTTAAGCAAGGGTTGACCTGTTAAGTTGTTAATTAAAAATGAGTCAGTTGCATTTAATATAATATAATCTTATTTACTTTTAGTTCAACAAATCTACTAATGATCGCTGAAACAATGCATGACACTCATCACAATATTCCTAGAGATCTCATATTTGGATATTTAGAAGAAAGAACTTTCAAGAAATAAACGATAGTCTAGAGCTCAACAAATCTCACTAGATCATTAAATTGCAGGTAAAAGCAGGAGACAATGTCTATCATGAAAGGAATTCAATTAAAAATGTGCACGCGAAGGAAATATTAGTTTTGTTTAGCAGTTTTTTATGATCAGGAAAACCATTGTTATGAATGAGTATGTATAAATAATTAATCCCGTTGTCTTCAATTGAAAAATATCTTACGATAGAGCTAATTATAAAAAACCATTATGATTAGTCTCAGGCGTGTTTCAATAAAATTATTCGATCGAGGCCTAAATATTACATAGCGTGACATCAATGAATATATAACAAATGTCATGTTATTATCTAATCATATTATTATTAGCCGGAATACGAAATTGAGTATGTAACATAATCAGTGAATAAAAATGATAACTTATTGCTTTTGAGAAAAGAGCATCATATCATGTAAACTTGACATAAAATGGCAATTGCAAAAGATATAGTGTAACATTAATTAGGCCTATATATATTTTTTATTATATAAGCATACAAATTTGGTTATAACGAAGTTATTGTGATGCGACTGTTTCTTAATGTCATGAAAAATTAATTACAGCAAAGAATAATTTCAAATTAATTTGTAATTGCATAATAACAAATAGTTTAGATAATCTCGAGAGCCAAATTTCTGCAAAAAATCTTTGACATTAATAAATAATATTTTATGGCTAGAAAAAATAACTATGAATTCGATCTCGCTACTGAATTCAAAGTTAACTTTGATTTATATAATTTCACAATTCATTTGGGATAATAATTATAGAACTATACTTGATGAAAAATTTCATGTCATACTATCTAGCCTATAAATCAATAACTAAATAAGCATTTCAAAAAAATAATCCTAAAATACACCCGTGGGGTAAAAAAATTCTCAAGTGTTATGAATTCGTAAGAATAGAATAACTAAACAAACAACTATAAATAACTTACTTCTGATGAAAGAATAAATTCTACTTAAGATTCAATCAAAGTGATATTAATAACTTTCTACAGAAGCCTCTCCTCCTGGACACTTTCGAGTTTTATTACTTACGATGATATTGAATTTTTTCTCGAGAAGAAACGTATACACAGGTAAAGACTTCCAGAGTCTAAAGGGGTAAGGTTTCAGAAAGGTTCCCTTTCAGAAATCGTGTGAAACTAATTTCTTGGTATAGAACAACTTAGTACTCTTGCATAAACAATAATTAATTGCTAAAATATAAAACTGTCAGTAACTATTAGATTATTTTA
>JAQIXG010002246.1:0-18310 GCA_034700105.1 Oconnorella tubifera | reverse complement strand
ACGAACACTTATAACTATTTTCTTTCAGTGTCATAAAGTATTCATTTTTTGTTTTGATAGTTGACACTGCATAAAATTTTTTTAAAAATTGTCAATTTTTTAGGTTTTTTATTTTGAGAACTATAGCATCACGCAATTGTGCGAGATCATCAAATATTACGTCATTTTAATAGACAATTAAATCTTGGGACTGAATCGGCTAGGACTGAATTGGGCAGGGACTGAATCGGCGGGACTGAATCGGCGGGACTGAATAGTCGCGGACCCGATAGTAGAGTTATAAGGTTAATCACTTTTTATAAACTACTTGCTTGCTATTTTTCTTTAATGCAGACTTGTTTGAACTAAGATATTTTATTAATATTGCATTTATTGGCAGAGATAAAAAGTATCAACAAATGAAAGTCAAATACCAAAAATAGAAACTGCGCTTTCTATACAAGCAGATATTAATTAGAATGTGAAGATTTGGGGAATTAAATGAAATACGATTTATTTCATCATATGAAGATTTATATGATCAAATAAAACAAGAGACTTGTAGACAGTAAATTTATATATACTAAACTAAAACAATTGTTAATGTTAACGGACACTATTCAGAAGTACAAAAAATTTAAGTAAATAATTGTTCACTGCTAATAATTTGTTTCATTTGTATAAATATGAGAGTCTGTAATTTTGTTATTTTATCAATTCATATCTGTTATTCTTGTGAGCAGTGTATTTTGTGGAATGCTGGAAGTGGAGAAATGATAAGAACATTTTCCGTTCACTCCGACACAATTTTCTCCATCTCGTGGAGTCCTGGTGGAGCGTTGTTTGCTACGACTTGTAAGGACAAAGTCATCAGAGTCATTGATGCTAGACAAGGGACTGTTTTCTCTGTAAGTGTAACAGTTTAATTACTATTATAAATAGTAATTATTATAAACAGTAGTTATTTTTATAAAATATATTTAGTAATTATTATAATGGCAGATTCCAACTAGATTATTTAACTAAAACACTAATTTTAACATTAATTTTGGATAAAATGTGCAAGGTGCACCCTTTTATTTGACCATGATGTTATCTGATTATGAGAATGTCATTCTATGAAATTGTATAAACATTGTATGATTTAACACGATTTTACAAAATTGATACATATATGTAGAAAATCTTAGTACATGTAGAAAAATCTAGGCATGTAAATATATCAGATGTATGCATGTAACAAGAGAGTTATAATTTTGTGATTTAGTATTTTGTTTGTTTCGTTATATTTCAGCAAGGATCTGGTCATAATGGTTCTAAATCTTTTAAAGTCATCTTTATAGATGAATCAAGACTTTTTACTTGTGGATTTTCCAAGATGAGCGAACGTCAATTTGCTTTGTGGAACATTGTAAGTGTCAGATTTTTTTTACATAATGTCTGTAATCAATTTGAGATAATATTCATATTTTGATTGATAAATTACGCAAATCGTTAAATGGTGCAACAAGTTATAAGGCTTTGAAATTCACACAAGGACTTGAACGTGAAAATCTTTTTTTTCCTGATTAATGTACTTTAACTAAATTACTCATACACCACAAAGTAAGTACTTTATATAATTTGATAATTTAATTGGATGTTGAATTGAAAGTTTGCATTATTTATTGCATTCAGAATGACTTATCAAAACCGTTAAGACTTGAGACTATAGACGCTTCCAGTGGCATCATTATGCCGTACTATGATTCCGACACTAAGGTCATGTTTCTGGCGGGAAAGGTTTGTAAATGGAACGCATTTATTAATTTTAAAGAATTCAATTTATTTACTCTTTTTATCACCGTTTAAAAAGGTGTTTAGAATATATATAATCACTATATGTTTAAATTTATTCATATATTTTCAGTTCGCATGAAATACATATTACACATTCTTATGCTATTATTTCACATAAAATACATTAAATCACTCATAACACACACATCATTATTACATATAAAAACATTAATATATGAGTAAGCTTAAACATTTATAGTGATTTGAAGTATTTTATATAATGTTGGCAAATATTATACAGGGTGATGGTAACATACGGTATTATGAAATAGTTGAAGAGTCTCCTTATGTTCATTACTTGAATCAGTTCTTGTCTGGATGTCCTCAAAGAGGATTTGGTTGGTCAACCTTTCTCAATCTTAAACTCATTTTTGAAACTTTTAACTGGATGTGACATTGTAGTTTGTATCTAATATGAAAAATTGACTAGAGCATGACATGTCATATTGACCCTGTTATTCATCCCTGACTATAAATTTTTAAGATTGGGGTTAGGATTTTGGTATAGGTTAGGATTGTAGTTAGGGTTAGTTCTAGGATTAGGGTTAGGGTTGTTAAATGTATGGACAGGGCTGTTTTGTCAGGTTAATGTATTCTGGACTATTTTGTCGAGGTATCAAATTGCAGGGGTGTGTTTTATATGAATCTTGATAAATAGGTGTGTTTGTTAGAAATTTCTGGTATTTAATTATAAAATGTAATCAAATAAATTTCATTTGATACAAATAACTGAGGAGTGTGAATTTTGTGTGAAATAATGACACGAGAGTGTGTATATCATGTGAAAATGTAAAGTTCTGTATATCTCATGTACAACAAAGGCTTTGGTCAAAATTTCATGAAGATATGAATCTGCCTCATGTATTTTTAATTAATGTTATTAATATTTAAAAATCAAATTCTTGAAATGTCCTTATGCTAATAGAAAATTCATTGACAAGATATAATAAACAAATTTAATTAAGTAAGGAATCTACATATGATGTTTATACCCAGGTTGCATGCCAAAAAGAGGTGTCACTACAAGTAAATGCGAAATTTTTCGCTTTTACAAACTTCACTCACTAAAAGATCTCTGTGAACCTCTATCCATGATTGTACCGAGAAGAGTTAGCATTCAGTTTGTTTATAATTTCATATAAAATTATATCTAATTTTGAAATTATTATATTTATTTATTTAATAGATATTAAGTGACAATAAATTAAAGTTTTATTTTGGCAATATTTTATACTTGATTCTAAATTTTCTGTTTTTTATTCTCTGCATTTTATTGTAAATTAAATTAAAGGATCAGTATACCTGTAATTATTTTTAGCAACTATTTGAGCTCAAAATTTGTCGTTTAAAAATTGTTTATATCATAAATTTTTATAATTTACTTTTTATAATTAGTCTGAATTATTCCAAGATGACATCTACCCCCCTACGTTTAGTTCAATCTGTGCACTAACAGCAGAAGAATGGCTCAGTGGGATAAACAGAGAACCTCAGCTCATTTCACTCAAAGTAAGAAAAAAAAAAAAATTTAAAAGCAAATTTAATAAATAAAATATCAATTATAGTATTTATCGATTTAGCTTTATAAAAATATCTAGTAAATGAATAGATTTGTGCTTTAAATACTATTACATGAAATACTTTTGATCTCAATTCAGGTTAATATTAGTAATCGAGTAATTTTTTATTTTTTAACAACGAAATAATGCAACTGGTAAGTAATTGAGTAAGTAAAAGCCTTTTAAAAACCAAAAAAATATGACTGGATATCGAAAAAGCCTGATCAATGTACACATTGTAATTGGATTGGTTTATAGCCGCATAGCACAAGGCTCTATTAGATGAAACACCTGCACATATTATATCAAACATTAGTCATTCTGTATTATATTATAGAGTGTTGTCTTTTTGTTTTGGATAATTTATAGGATGGACAACCATGTTCAGCAGAATCGAGTCCTTCTAAACAAGCTGTTCCTATAAAACCGCAGGAAGTTAAAAGAAATCAAACTGTTGTCAGTCCTACTAGACAAGTAACAAAATCTGAAGATAACAAATCAACAGAGTCCATTGTTGATGAAATACTTGTTATATCAAATACTTCTACCGGGGTAGAGTTGACAAGTTCAACGGGATCTAATTCAATGAAAGTTCCCGCTTCAATTTTGAATATACATCGACTTAGCGGATCTGAGACTCCTCTTGTGTTGCAGTAAGTTGAATATACATTGCTTGATAAACTAGTCTTAATATAAATTACCCTTTACTTATTTATGTATTTATTTTATTATTTAATGTCGTAAATCAACATTTTATTCAAATAAAGATTTATGTCTTTTTACTACAGTAAAAAAGTATCAATCTACAAGTTTTCTCTGTATTTATACACTATGCGTGTATTTTACGTATTTGATGGTTACCTGTATGTACTTATAGATATCTTAACAGATATACAACAGACTTATATCTAAACAGATGTGTAATACTGTATTTACTGCAAGTTCAAAACGTACACATGTATGCATTACATAGTTTTGAAAGAAATCTATTTAGCTAAACTAACAGATTATTAATAGTATTAAAATATAGCAATATTATTATTACTATACTTGAAACAGTTAAACAGTCAGAAGATATAAAATTTGCTCGTTTTCTTTAGGGACTCCACCATTGAGAGAATTAATATGTTTGAGGCTAAAAACACAACAGCGCACAATGACACGTCTCGCTCAATACTTGACCAATCAAAGATTGACAAAAGAGTTCTGTCTACTGGTTATTCATCTCTCAATCATAACAACAACTTTAGTAATAATGATAAATTTGATTTAGAGGTTTGTTTATGTTTTTCTCTGCATTTTATTATAACATTTTTTAGCATCACATTACTTATATTTCTGTTAATAGTCAGTTTATATATATTTTGTTATATATAGTTGTTAACCTTGGGTTTTAAGCTATGAATTTTTTTAATCAATTAATTTATGCTATAACTATATATACCATTTAAAACTATATAAACTATTGAAATATATACCATTTAAAACTTATTATAAATATAAAACCAATTTTCTGTTTTTTATAAACAGTTGGATAGCAGCAGATCTTTTGATAGAAATGGAACGGGTCCACCGGCTGATTCAGAGGTTATTATATTCATTAAATTCATATAATAACTGTTTTTATCATATTTCTTATGTTATTGTACTTTACATACTATTTACTGTGATTTATACTGCATATTATGACATTATATTTAATTACATTGCGCTGTACTTTTCACTGAAATTAAAATACTTTTTTACGCAAGGTTTTCAATTTTCTTGTAGCTAAATTCTTCGTGGTTAAACAAGCAATGAACTGTTTAAAGTGTTTTAAATTGGCTTTTCGGTAAAAAATGGAATTAAAATAAAGGTGTGGATACAGAAATTTACTTCAGTTTCATATTGTCGGTGTAGTTTAAAGTTAAATATTTTTTTGCGTTTCTAGATAAGAAAGATATACTTTAGTCAAGTTGAAGAAATTTTTGGTCTGAAGGAACAACTTACTGTGAGGGATAAACGAATACGACAACTGGAGGAAGAAGTAAAGATCTTGAAACAAGCTTCCAAATCAAATTAGTTTTGCGTCTGCTTCTAATTGTTCCTGAATATCATACAAGCGTGATATTGGAATTTGATTAATGCTGTTTAATGTGTTGTACTCAATGTATTACAGTTCCGAATCTTTTCATTTTCATAGTTTTATTTTCTTTACTTTATTGTATTTATTTCATTTGGTTGATTTTGATTGAAATTAAGAAAGATGTTTTAGATATATGAGAATGTACAAATTTATTTGACTTATATACATATTGTACAAGTTCTTTAGCTTATATCTAGTTATTTTAATGTAATGTATTAAAATTAATTAAACACACACATCACGAATCAACTAATAAAGAAATGTTTAACTGAATTAGAAATTATTCTTGATTCATGATTTTTTAGGGCTTCTAATTTAAGATAGGATTTAACGCTTTATGTAGTTGTATTTATAATTGGATAAAGCTTTAAAATTTGTGTAACATTCTTTATTTAGCTTCACAATTCTCAGATATCTAGTCAGCAAAAATTTGACTTCAAGCTTTGATATTTTACGTATACTGTAACAGAAACATACAATTATTAATAGTTTTTTTTATTAAATGTTTATTCAGTGAATTTTGATGTAACTAGTGACACCTTTTTTAAGAATGTAAGCTCACTATATTAGTGAGCTTTTAGTAATATATTCACTATATTACTATTCAGTAGCGATGTTGTTGCAGACTTCTTTCGTTGATTTAAAAATTAAAATGTCTGAAATTTAGTCCTATGAGGTCTTTGTAAGACATCATTATTTCTTTCATTTGGTAAAGTCTTAGTAGTGATTATGGACGTTTTTAGTTTAGTCCAAAATTTGTGATTTTGAGACTTTCTCAACTTGATTTGTGTTTTTTAACTTGTTGAAAAATTGTGCCAAATAACACCAGACTCCGTTATATTGTCAATATTAATATTCTCAATATTATTCTCAATATTATTATTGCATTGCTGCAAGTATTTCTATTGTGATATATTTTGTTGAAATATTGTGTTATTTTATAAATCTGTATTACAATGGTGTCTTTATAATAAAATTAATAGCAGACTATAAAACTTATAAATTAACATTTATTTACTGTTTAAAGTATCAATAATCAGAGTCTAATGCTGTATGTCATGAAGAAAGTTAATCTTTAAATTTCAGTTACTATCACAAGGAATATGAAAACGTGCAGGGGCACTTTTACTCTTAGCAAGTAATTAGTCATTGATATCTTTGAAATTATTATGTAATATATAAAATGATTAGGCCTACTTTGATTATGCGCTATTATTTTGTTATCTTAGTTTAGTTTTCATTTTTTTTATTTCATGTGTTGTTTCTAATGAAACCGACTTTGTATCTAAATATTTTCAGTTATTAACATACAACTATTAATCATGTTATAAGATTATATCTGTTGAATTAATAGAGCGTTTCAATAGTGGCCAAAGCATTTTTCTCTGTATTCGGCAGCATTCGTTTTAAGTCATTTTCTATTGCTAAAGTAAATGCTTGTATATTTTTCTTAGTTGTATGTATTATTTTCCAGTTATATTTATAATCAAGTTATTTGTATATTTAATAAATGAGAGAAGTATAAATAGTTTACAGTATATGTAATTTTAATTGTGCATACTTAAGACACAAAAAGCTGTAAGTTTTGAAAAATATTTTAAACATTTGGGTAGTTCTTCATTTGAAACACTTATTTTGTGTGTTATTACCCATAAGTATTTTCAGTTCTTTAGCAATTTAGCAATAATAGTTTAGGATGTGAAGATTTTGCATAGAATTTTGCTGTAGGTTTGTAGTGGATAATGTCTTGAAATCATGATTTCAGTTATTATGGATAAATATTTCTAATTGTTACAGAAAGATTATGAATCCACTCAGATTTGACTATAATCGGATGGATTATAATATGGTAAATAGTATTATTAAAGTATTACTGAAATGGGGCACTTTTATTTTAAGCTAGCATAAGAATATATTACATCCTTGCTGTATTGTTATTAATCTTTATTAGTTTACTTTGATTGAATTATGAGTATCAACGTGCGCTTTGTATATCGTCAACTTGTTACAAATATTTTATGCATCTCGTTATAATAAGAAGACAAAATAATATTTATTTCCGACTACCTATTCTTCTTTTAAAATTTAATAAGAAAATAAAATAAATTGATGTTAATGAGAATATTGAAACTTATATTTTTCTTCATCTGTGTATGTGTTAACGCCATATACTATACTATAATCCAATATTATTACAAGAATCTTTGAATCTCATTGCCACGACGTTGTTGCTACTGTGTTGAGAAAGCTTTAACATTTTGATGTTCGCTTGTTAAAATATCAGCTGTTGAATTAATTATGGACTGTTTAATGTTTATCTTCAATAAAAAAAAGCTTATACAAGTCGCATGTAATGTGTAATGCGTTTATATTTCATGCAAGGCTCCTCTTATAATTGTAAAGTTTCCTGAAGTCAGGGCCAGAGTTGGCACTCAGGTTTTTAGAAAAAGCTAGATATTTTTTATTCACAAAAAGTCAGAAAAAACTAGATTAGTTTTTGTCAGAAATACTCTTAATATGCACTAAATTATAGTTTGCGTATGATTACTTACCGTTTTTCTTTACCCTATTATCATTGATTTTGGCCTTACATCTCGGGGATACTGTAAATTTTGTTATAAGACTGACAGTATTTAGAGAAAACCGGGTGTACAGATTTCAAATATGCAGTCTGTTGTAAAAAAAACCTAGAAAAAGTGCTTCAATATTAACTATAATTTAAAATATTAACATTCAATCTACTTAACGTTAATTTTGCAGTGTCATAAGCCCTAGCGGTATTATTTTTAACAACGTCAAGGATGTTGACCAGCAGCAGAGGGTGTGCATGAATCTTAACTTAATTTATAAATAAATTTGATTTATTTACTGCGAAGTTACTTTAATAATTTTAGTTTTTTGTAATGTTGTGTGAAATCTACAACAACAATAATAATAAGAAGAAGTGATATAAGTGAATTATAAAAGTTACAGTTAAAAGAAATGACAAATATGGATGAAAAACGTAAGATTAATTAAAAAAGCTCATCCGTCACCTGTATAGGAAAAAAAATTGAGACCCCTGCAAAAAGTTGAAATGACATCCCCATTCAATATAAGTTATACTGTAATATAAAGGCCGAAACCAACCGGCATATGCCAAAATATGCCGGTTAAAATATACGCGCGATATTTCAAAGCCAATCTGCACGATAAATGTTGCTATGTCGCTCACCGACAGATGGCACGTGACAAAAGTGGGCGGACCTTTACTTTTAATATAGACCTTAAATTTAAAATCATGATTTTAATTTTTTGGGGTAGGCCTATGTTGCCCTTTCAATGAGGCCTGCGGGGCCCTATATGAACCTAAAAGTAGGGATTCACTACGAGATTTTGAAAAATAAAAAGTAACAACGTAAGTAAATAAGTAATTATATAAGAAACTAAGTAAGTAAGCAAGTAAGTGACTAAGTACTAAGTAAAAATAAGTAAGTGAGTAAGTACTAAGTAAGTAAGTAGGTAAGTAAGTGAGTATGTAAGTAAGTAAGTATGTAAGTAAGTAAGCAAGTAAGTACTAAGTAATTAAGTAAGTAGTTAGTTACTTACTTACTTACTTACCTACTTACTTACTTGCTCACTTACTTACTTACATACTTACTTGGTTGCTTACTTACTTAATTACTTAGTACTTACTTATTCGCTTACTTACTTATTTACATACTTACTTACATACTTACTCACTTACTTACCTACTTACTTACTTACTTAGTATTTACTCACTTGCTCACTTACTTACTTATTTACTTACTTACTTTCTTACTTACTTTCTTACTTACTTATTTACTTACTTACGTTGTTACTTGTTAGTTTTCAAAATCTCGTAGTGTATCCCTACTTTTAGGTTCATATAGGGCTCCGAAGGCCGCATTGAAAGGGCAACAACATTGGCCTACCCCAAAAATTAAAATCATGTTTTTAAATTTAAGATCAGTATTAAAAGTGAAGGTCCGCCCACTTTTGTCACGTGCCGTCTGTCGGTGAGCGACATTTATTGCGCCGGTTGGTTTTGAAATATCGCGCGACTTTTTTCTATCTTTTTTATCGCGGGATATTTTGGCATATGCCAAAATATCGCCCTTACTTGCGCGATATATTAAGTAATAAAGAAACCCGGTGGGTTTCGGCCTTAACTCAAACAAAGTAGTACTTCTTTATTTTATTTTATATATTTTGTATAAATTATTATATATTATTATTTTATTTTATTTTATATAGAGCAGCATAGAAATGATTAAAATAATATATAATAACTAATAAATATACATAATTATCATAATGAAATAAATCAATTTAAAAAATTCTTATATTTTTACAATTGATCAATTAATCACAACATTTCACATTAATTTACAGCTTAATATTACATAATTAAATGTATAGCCTAAAGACAGACAATATGCCTAAGCAGTCATGGAGTAAGCAAAAATTCTGATTGTTTTATTAAGTCTGAAAAACATATTAATTATATGCAAAGGCTTAATTCATAAATTTCAATATATTATATTTCAATACAATATTTTTTAATGTTATTAAAAAATAAATTTAACATATAATACGGCTTATCATTAGACAATGCAATATGAATATACCTCATTGCAGACTCTATGCTTAAAGTTTAAGTTTAATAAGGCTAATACAATATATTTATCAATTTAAAAGCATCAATCTTAGCCAAAAACTTAGTATCACTAACAAACTCCACATTGTAATATATATTAATGTAAAATGATATAAAATTGATTATATAAGGAATAAAAGAAATTAAAAAATTACCAAATAAGCAATTGAAATAAATATTAAAGTTTTCTTTAATCCATCAAGACAATACAAAAATACGTTGACCAGTAATCTCAGCAATATATAGTCGTCTATGGAATTGATCCAGATCTAAACAGAGAGGAACATTCAATTCATAACCTTCTATAATAACATCACCAAGATGAACCAATGTAGGACTTTGCAAACGAATTTTGTTATTTGTTTGGTCACAAATATATATATAACCATCCTTATCAACAGCAAGACTAACTGGATTATGAAGTTGTCCAGTTGATGATCCTTGGTCTTTACCGTAAGAATAAAGAATGTTTCCAGTTGTATTTACAAGGCAGACTCGATGCAAGGGACGATTGTGACAAACTACATATTGATCACTTGAGAACTTAATAGCGTGGTATGGATTGCCAATGCTGCTGTCTAATGCAATTTCCCTCTGTAACACGCCCCATGTTGTATATTCACGAAGTATACTTAGATCCTGAAAAGTAACCAGTACTAGATGATCTTTAGTAAGTGAAATACCCCAAAGTTTCTCACTCACAGGCCAATTAGTGAAAGAAGAGTTACTCAGCTGAATTCTATGAATTTGAACAGTATTCCAGTCATTTACGTATAGACAATAATAATGAGGACAAGAGGCCAAACGAAAAGCCTGCTTTAAACCAGGTGCAACTATTTGACGTATTTCAATAAACGTTGATGAATCATAAACTGTGATATGTGGAGCATTCAAACGTGTTACAAATAATTCACTTCCAAGTACGGTAATTCCAACTACTTTGTGTCCATTGCTGGGAATAACATGCTGCACAGTAGAACCTGATGTCATCTTTTGTCTCATAATTTCAATATCTGTCATATAACCATATACATAAAAACAAATAATAATGAAAGAATTGAGAATAAAGCAGAGTGATAACAAATTTTAAAAGAAATGCCAGTTTCAGGTATTTCACTTGTACGCTTGTTAAGAGACATAAGGCACTAGTATCAGAAGTTGTATTCATTCAAACATATTGGTTATATTACAGATAATATACATTAGACAAGAAAAAAGTCTTCCACACTTTGGTTTAACAAAATAAATCATCCAAATGGCTGCATTAAACTTGAGAAAAAATGCGTAGATTTTTAGATTTGACCTCCATAGCAATTTCTAAAAATAGTTGTCATCAGCTATTTGAAAAAAGATTATCAGCTAAATTGATTATTACATTTTCTGCTTCAGTTATATGATCAAAAAAATTAGTTTCAAACTAAATGAATGAATTAATGTAAGATGAGAAACAATGAAAAAAAACCCACAACAATGCATCATTTACATCACATACAATTATTTTCTAATAAATTTAGAAAAAGTTCAAAACTAACCATTCAAGTAAAGTTTGCCAACTTTCTCTGTATCAGTGCAAGTGGTGTCTGGAATATATATTGGTACAAATGTCATTTTATCATTTAATGGCTGATTGTTGTTGAATTCATCTTGAGATTTGATCAGCTCTCTTGCTCTGTTTAGCAGGTCATTACCTGAGCCTGATATGTCATATAATGACCCGTGCTCGATCACCTCAATAATGTACTTCTTAAAATCTTGTATTATTGATACATTCTGAATTATGCTCATATGTTCATCTTTAAAAACACCGACTTGTTTTAGAAGACTTTTACGCTGAATTTCAATGACTGCAATCAGATCATCAGCTGTCTTGTTTATTGACTTTTCTGTTTCTGTTATATGACTGCAAAAATCTTTCTTTTGACTGTCTAGATTGCATGGTATGCAGCTATCTAGTGCTGGATATTGGTCCTGTAATTCTTTTGCAAACTTATTAGCCGCATCCTTAATATCCCCACAGCGATGTTGATCATGACTTAAAACTTTGCACTTCAGACACATCACCTTGTTGCAATCATAGCAGTAAAGATCAAGACGCATTTCACGATGAGAATCACAATATCTGATCTTAAGCTTCATCACAGACTTTTCTTTACTCTCAATCGATATGATTTTATGACTGCTGCAAAATGGAATTTTCACATGCAGATCATTACACGATTCGCACAAATTTTTCTCACAATCTATGCAGTATTTTGCAGCTAAATTCTGTTCATTTTTCACGCTTTTAGCATCGCTGCACAATTCACACTTTACATCACACACATTGGCAGAGCTATTCTTGGACATTTCCAGAAGTTGACCGATAAAGAAATTGTTTGGTAACTTTTCCAGTCCTCCTTCTGGGACAGTGAAACCCTTGCGACACTGGGGGCATTGCAAATTTTTATCTTTATCGTGATTTTCTTCAAACTTTTTAAGACATTTGAGGCAGAATGTGTGAATGCATGGAAGACATTTGGGATTTTTAAAAGTTTTCAAACATATCGAACACTCGGTAATTTTAATTTCGTAGGTAGTCGCCATAATCTATTAGTTTAATTAACTTATGAAATTAATCTGAAAGACTGTATACTCAAGTTTTTAGTTCGTTATAACGTTTAAAAAGTAAAGTTTAAAACTTGCAAACTTGTAAAGTTGAAACTTTTGTACTTTCGTTATCTAAAGGAAATTTTCAAATAGAAAATTAAACGCGAAAGCGCTATTTCTGTACAGCAGACTCTCTTACTTGTACACTCTAACACAGAACTAACCAAGATGGTTTATTATATACCATCAATATAAATTTTACGCACAGAAATGCAAATTCTAACATAATTGACGAACTTTAGCAAAAATGCGGTTAATTCATTAAACTAATAAGTTAAGCATTTTCACTAACTGTTGTATACTAAAGTTGAGCAAAGTGTAATTAATATAACGTGTCGTTCTTATACGATAAATTACAGTTAAATAAAGAATTACAATAAAAGTTAACAAGTTAACTTAATGTTACTAATGCTATGTTAATTAATCTAAACTCCTATAAAAAATACTTTTAAAAATAATATTTAGGTAACTTTTCATTTATTGAATCGTTTTAACAACAAACTTAAACCAAGAAAAACTTTCTTTTTCCTGGCGTGATTCGTTTGATTCAATTTTTCAATTTTTATTTAAATTAAATTTTAATTTAAAAATATGATCATTTAATCTTTTAACATGGGCCGATTATATTATATAGTTTAATTGTTCTGCAATGTATTAATAAATTAGAACAATATTTGGAGTATAATATAAATATTATGTTTAATGAAATATTAGGCAGATGACCTGCAGGAAATTGTTATGTTCGTTGTTTTACGAAAATAAAATCTTAAATTTTAATTTAATTTTAAAAATCATTAATCAAGCGTCATATTTATTTAATAGTGATATCATTACTGATTTCTTTATTAAATTCTACGTTTATGTTATTTGATGATATAATGTTTTAATTTGCAGATCAAAATGGAACTCCAGTTAGAGTTTCCGCGTAAGATTATTCTAGGAAGCACTACTTCTATTAGTCTAAATGATCGGTAAATGACTAGTAATATTTTATTTATTTAGTGTATTTAAACCATTGCAACGTTATCCTGCACAAAATGCTGATGTTAAAATGATCCAATTAGCCTCATAGAACAAGTATAACGCTGATCCTGTTCTAGCGAACAGATTCAAACAGTCAGACAAACTATGTTATTCATTTGACATTACATAGTCTCTGAGCTGATGTGTCATTTGAGAAACACATTTATAAGTCGATTGTAAACTTCATAAATGGATACTAATTTATTCATAAATTGATAATTTATTCATAAATTGATTTTAATTTATTATAAACAGGTTCACCCAATTAACAGCGACCAAGAATTCCAACAGAGCTCAAATAGCGAGAATTCAAAAAGCAGCTGCTCATCAAGCCATGATTAGATTTCGTCGCCTTGCTCAACAGATGGCCAACCGACCGGAAGTGAAACTAGAGGGAGAGAACTTGGAAGCAGAGGTGTCTTATTCTTTTATTTAACAACAAGGTTTATACAAGAGGTTTCTTATAATATTGGTTGGTTTCGGATTTTTCTGATCTAGCTGAAATTCTTGTGTTTGTTCTAACGCATATTACTTATTTCACTGTGTCCAAAGTAAATTTCAGTTGTTGTAAATTTGTGATTCTGTTTGCAATATGTCGCTAAAGTGTCTTTTTGTGCTGATGTGATGTAAAACATTAAATGCTTAAATTTCTTGCATTTAACTGTTTTTTGTTCACAAGTAATGTATATATTACTTGTACTTAATTGAAATAATTTTGTATTTGATTTAAATGCTGTAATGACTTAATTAAACGATGTAATCAGTGAATTTAGACAGTATAATTGATTGATTGATTTAATTCAAATGTAATGGTTATGTAATGATTGTGTAATGATGATGTAATGTAGAGTGACATATCTAGTAGACTAGGTTCATCCCTCAGTGTTCATCAGCGCCTAGGCTTGCCTGAAGGCATTCCTAGTCCTGGATTCTGGTTTGGTGGGAGGGGCCAGCAATTCTACCCATCTGTCAGGGGGCTCTATCGGGGGGCCAGGGGGAGGGGGCAGTGGAGGTGGAATGGGTTCTGGGGGCGTGGGGGGAGAGGCAATTATTACGGATATAGGGGGGGTAAGAATTTTGTTATATGGATATTTTTGGGCTATTTTGATAATTGTAATATTCCATTATTTAATAAATAATTAATGTATTATTATTATTAATTGATTGAGTTTAAATTAAATAGTTCAGTTTTAATTTGAAATCTGAATTTTTATTTTAGTTTAATTTGTAGTATATGTGAAAATTTTGATATTTGAGAGAAATTTATTTAATTAATCTATATATTTCAATTTCTCTTATTATTCATGTATTAACTTTATTAAGCATTTTATTTACTTTGTTGCTTTTTTGTTTAGTGTATTAATTCAGTGATATTTGTAGAGTTTTATTGTTTTGATTGACAGGACAGTTTGGCAGGGGAGGGAGGGAAATAGGGAGGGAGCGGGGCATGTGGCAACCATTTGGTCGTGGTTGGAATTATGGCAGGTAGATTTTTGGTTCTGGGATTTAGGATTTGTTGATTTTAGGTTTTTCTTTTTTGATAATTTTGGCTCCTTTTTTATTTCTTTATTTTCACGTGATGATTTTATTCAGTTATTCGTTTTAACTTATTCATTATCATTCTCAAATGATGAACCTGTTGGGTAAATATTTATCATAGGTGCAGGAAATTAGTGAAATATTTATATTACGAAATTCATTTCACAATTTTCTATATTTTTATTTATTTACACTATTTCTTTTTTTTTACAGAACATATTATCCGAGACAGCGCTATTTTTCATGGGGGCGTTATAACCCGTGGGCCAGGAGCGGGGGTTGGTTTCAACGCGGTTCATCCATTCTGACAAAAGAACAACTTGATAATGACATCGATGCCTATATGGCCAAAGCTAAAGTTGATCCCGAGTCCATGCTACAGAACGATTGAAGAAAAAAACATTCTTTGTTTAAGAACTCTTTCGTTTAAAAGCATCACAAGAAAGTGTATTTTGATTAGGACACCTTTTTCTCGTTTATTTGAAAATATAAATAGAAGTTTATATACTGTTAGGTATTTTAGATATGAAAACTTAATTTTATTGAGGCTATTAATTATTACAGTTACGTAATCAATGGTTATTGAAGACGTGTTAATTTTTAACTCGATGCGTTTCTAGTTAACGATTTATTGGACTATTATTATTATAAGAGAGTAATTAATCTCTTTGGTTTATTTTTAGTTTGAATGGTATGTGAGAGTAATGTTACTTAATTGTAGTGTGATAAGTAATGTGATAGTAATGTTGTAGATTAACATTGAGAGTGACTGAAATATTTTACATTTTAATGTGTTCAAGACTCTATTGATTTAATGCTATTATTGTCAAAAAGAAATTTGTTTTTAGTTGATATTTTCTAAGTCATTATGTTACCTCATGTGTCAGTGAAAGAAAGTTTTTATTTCTTAGTATACTGAATCACTGCAATTTTTTAGATATTACGTTTGAAAAAAGAAAAGATACTTTGGTAATATTTATTGTATATGTATTTGTTGTGGGTCTCATGGGAAGATGTTGCGTGGGGGGGGTCTAAAAGATGGACAGAGGTGACTGAATATGAAATTGATCTTCTTATTACTTGTTCTCCTAAAGACAAATTATTCTCTTACAGTATTTTATATTTAATATTCTGTATCTTTTCATGTAAAGTTGAATTTGTGATAAATTTGAAGTACTTGTTTTGTTAACATTGCCAGTTTACTACCTGCAGTATTGATTGAGAAAAAGATGAATATTTTGGCTTTATTACCTCATTCATTGTTACATTGCATTGTGCTACATTGTGTGTGTTGAAATATTAAGACATTAGTCTCTTTCTATTGACTTGACTAATCTCAAAATTGTCATCCAGTTGAAGTAACTTTGATTACATTGTGAACATCAAAACTTAACTTTATTGGGGAAAGATTGGAAAATCTAATTCAATCTTTTCTAATCATTAGCAATGATTCTATTTAAAAATTCTAATTTCTAAAATTTTATTTTTATTATGATTTTCTTTATTGGATCAAGTAATATATTTAGTTATTTGTGTAGATAGTGTTGTTCTATCTGCCAAAAATATTGCGCTTTTTACGATATCATTTGTATCACTTTTAAGTTTAACCTATGTTTTGTACCAGATGATTAATTAAGTTTGTGGTGCTCAAATGTTTGTGCCAATTGTCAATTTTTTAGACTTTTTATTTTCTTACTAATTTGTATGATTAATTAAGATATTTTTTGTTAATTACATTATGGTTCTTTCGTTGATTTTTGTTGCTTTGTTATATTTTTAAAATGACCCATTAACAACAGCATATTTAAAGGCATATCGTTTATTTGTCACTTAAGCTGAGATTTGTTGGAAAATCTCAATTTTATCTGCTATAATTAAGTTTAAATTTTGTTAAAGTTTAATACCATAAATTAAGTATTATATGAATGATGTCTTAGACGTAGCTGGCAGTTTAAGGAGTCTTACTAAAGGGTGCAGCAAATTAGAGAAATAGTGAGCTATTCGGGATTCAAACCTGGAACTGTCACAGAATAGTCCAGCACTCTAACCACTTCTCTAATGAGCCTTGAATACAATATACTACTAATACTATTGAGTAGAATACTGCATATACCAATATATCATATGTACATCAATTATTTGATATTGGTTCCATCCCCTTCCCACTGTATTGATTTTTGATCAATTGTTTAAATGAAAGCCTCTCTTGAATGAACATAACCCCCCGGCAATTACGGTCAATGCCCGGGTTGCACAAATCTTGACAGTAAGCATTATTTACCAAAATGAACAGCTTTTATAGCTGATTAAAAATGAATTTACGTTTTAGACAAATTAAGTTAGCATTACTTTAATTTTCATAAAAATCATTAAAAATTTAATTTGGAGACAAAGTTGATTTATAAAGAGTTGACAGACGGTGAGAAATTAATAATTTAATTAATTCATAATTCTTAAGTAACTTATTTATTGATCAGTGTATACCAATATATACTATGAATGTGTATATATGCATGTGTATATTAGTTACAGATTTATTCGCTACGCGTCGAGTGGCGCTATTTTTATAGCGAGTATAAATGAAACTAAAAATATGTTAGGTATAGATTTATTCGCTACGCGTCGAGTGGCGCTGTTTACATAGCGAGTAGAAATGAAACTTGAATTATGTTTAGTTGCAGATTTATTCGATACGCGTTGAGCGGCTCCATTTTTATAGCGAATGTAAGGGAAACTAAACAATATTTTAGTTAGCGTAAGTTAGTTCGGCTAGTAAGTTCGGCTTTCATCGAGGAAAACTCGTCAATTAGGCTCTATATCAGAATAGTCGAATCATCGCGTTCGTGTTTAATGGCAATTAGTATGCTAACCCAGAAAAGCGATCTTGACTAATTTTTGAAAGTCAACACGTTATAATGTTATAATGTTCAACTTACAAAA
>JAQIXG010002245.1:0-18313 GCA_034700105.1 Oconnorella tubifera | reverse complement strand
GGGAAATTTCCGGGGGGGAGATTTCGGGGGGGAAATTTCCGGGGGGGAGATTTCCGGGGGGGAAATTTCCTAGACCCATTGCAATTACGAATTAGAATTTTAGAATGTTTTCTGAAGAACAGTTATTAGTTTGTTGTATACAAATTTAAAGTATTTATTGTTGTATAAAGTATATTGTGTGCATGGAATTTCGTGTTGCTGTAGACTACAATTGAACAAAGTCAGCTGTATCTATCCTTGTGTTTCAATGGTGTTGATCGACTAAGTGTTGGTGTTTTTTCTGGACGTACTCTAAATTCAGTTGTCGACGAAAAATCAACTTTAAGTACAGGTATAATGACAGAAATATAACTATTACCATAGGTCAATGGGTACAATAGAAACATGTGTATTACATAGATTTTTAAAGTAAAAATTCTAACTGGAGATATTTCATTTATTTGATGTTTCAGCATATAACAAAATTCACTGGTTTTTACTAAATGCTTTGCTTTTAATTTCTTATTTACTTACGTCTGTTCATTTCATTTCATCAATTAATGGATGGGATTTTTAAAATTACATTTTAAAAATCCAATAGTCCGAACTATCATAATCAGCAATATAATTTTATATTTGACTTCTTTAGATTACTACGTTAAAGTCTCGCTACTAAAGGAAAACAAAAAGATCAAATCAAAGAAAACTGCAATTGTACGAAGCAGCATTAATCCAATATTTAACGAGATGTTTCAATTTACGCTAAACATCAACGACACGAGTATAGCCAGTGTCCAACTGATAGTGATTCAGTCAGTAAAGCGATACAAAGGTAGTTCTTTTTTAGATTTTATCTCTGGACACACCTTTAATTTGATCAACTTCATAATTTTAGCACTGTAAGCTTATTGATTTTGTTTTGATCTGTTTTTAGATGCAGTAGTTGGACGATTAACGGTTGGTTCGCGAATGTTTGCCAGAGGTCCAGCCCTTGAACACTGGAATCAGACAATCGCAAATCCGAAACAACAGATTGCTCAGTGGCATGATTTAGTCACAGAAGTTATGAGAATGGATTAGATTACATTGTAAATTATTAGATGTTTGCATGAAAGTAAATAGCCCGCAATATCATGATAAATACATTAATTCAATTAAATATTGACAATTGGTGGAATACAAATATTATCAGATTTCAAATAAGAGTTTTATATTGATCAGGTATATTTGACAGCCTGCGTTACTAAACTGCATATTAAACATCAACACTTTAAATAATTAAAAAAAGTAGCAATTAAAATATAAAATATCTTTTATTATAAAAATATGCATTATCTTTGATTACTACATTCAAAATACGTTAAATTACATATAATATTAAATTCAATATAAAAAGTATCAATAATTAGATCATTCAAATATTCTCATAATAAAGTTCCAAGATTCTTCTTGATCAATAAATAATCAACGATATAACATCAGTTTCTGCTCATATCAGAACTAACGAAAGTAAAATTGTAAACACAGAATTTGTGGATCATTCTAATTCCATGTATTAAATTATGATCGTTTAAAGAAGATCTTCAACATCGATTACTAAAACAGCCAAGTCCGCAAGGCATGACAAATACTCAAATTGAGACTTTAGACAAAAATGAAGCGCGTACTTGACTAATATGCACGACTCTTCATGATACTTCATCAGTGTACAACTTCACAACTTGGTGTAAAGTAGATCTATAACACAGCAACAAGTATATTAATAGCAAATTAAATAGTTTTATAAAAAAATAAAAATTTGGATGTACGTGTGTCATTCAGTGAAGGGATCTTGGCGTCATTTCTTTATGAAAAAATATTTTAATGATCAGACGGCACTTCCTGACCCATCATAATGACACACATAAGTTCAAAACTGCAGATACAATATTTGTACAAAATTGAGTGCAATAAAAGAACTCAAAGATTAACTATACATAACAAAACAAGAAATTAATTAAAAGCACATTTCTTAATTAGAATTTATTTCTTAAATGACACAAAATCAAGCAATGCAGTAACTAGTGAACAAAATTAATCAGGTTTTTACAAGTTATACAAAATTAATTAGAATAACAAATATTATAAACATAACAACGTAATGTTTTAAATATATTAAAAGTGTCATTCAGTGTAGGGATCTCGACGTCATTTCTTTATGAAAAAATATTTTAATGATCAGACGGCACTTCCTGACTCATCATTATGACACTTTAACATAGATTAAATTGCATTTATATCATATACATCTTAAACAACCGTTATATGCAAAATGTAATAAATCAATATATAGATATACACGAGATACAAACTGTAGATTATCTTAAAAAAGAAATAAACTAAATAAAAAATACTATACAACAAATATTGAATATAGTTTCAATTCAAAGAGTTCGTATCAAACAACCATCAGAACTATACAAATAAAAATTTACAATAAAAAACACTTTATTACAATCAAGTTCAACTAAAAGTAATATGAACCGCTTTTTATGTAGTACCTCTATAAACATTTCTGTACAAACGACTCAACATGCTTCCTCAACTAGCATTACACCAACTCTCACAATTCTCCTACATTCTTCTCATAAAACGTTACCCATTATATGTAGGGGAATCTTTTTTCTTATTCTCTACCGGAAGTAGTAGAAAATATGCCATTTTTCCATCAGAAATATTCTCTCCGAATAAAACACGTGCGTTATGGAGAGAAAAGAAATGCAAAAGGAAATTTGCAACACGTACATGTAGCGTCTAGTGCAAAATATTTTACTTTTGTTGTCTCTGCAAAATATCATTGGCTTAAAAATGAAAATACTTTTTCATTGGTGTGAACGAATATCGATTCATTTTTGATCCCAAATTAAATTTTTTAGCAAAAGGGAGGGGGGTGCGAGAGATAAGAAACATTTGGAAATTGCATCTCATCTGACAATTTTTTTTACTAATTAAATTCAAAAGAAATGTCATTGTAACTAAAGCAAAACTTAGCAAAATCACTACAAACACCATTCACTAAATCATACTTGACCGTGCTAGATACACAGTATCTAGGATCCCTAAGAAACTAGATCCGTCGAAATGTCTTTTGATTGTGAACATTTTTTCTTATGAAGAAGCTATTCCCCGGTGATAGTAAAAACTATCACTCGGGAGCTTTCTGGAACTTGGAGTGTGCCTGACTCCGTAAATGACACAGATCTGGAACGGTCTGCCCGAGTGTCTCGAATCATCCAAGTTACTCATCACTTTGAGATAAGTTAAAAACTACTTTTTTTCTCAATTTTTGAAGGTTTCGGTTGTAGACTGTGCCTATTCCGCACCTCGGAATTGTCAGCTATCTGACAATGTCCGAAGTGCAGGATACTATTCGAATGACTCCCTAAGTCATTCGTATCTGTTCTAATGTCTGAAATTCGTGTCTACATTGATCGTGTTATAAAATGCTTTAACACGTTCAAATTGTAATAATTTATCACTACCTAATTTTGTTTTGGCCCCCATAAAATTGGGAACTAAATAAAAAATTGATTCTTGGTAGCTTTACATTTTAAAGAATCTCGATTTTTATCACTAATTCGACGGCACAAAATGTAAATAAAACGTCTCTTTTATTAAATTAATGAAGAAATATTAAATTGAAAGTTTTAATTAAATTCAAGAAGCCGATAGTTTAAATAAATAATTATTAAAGTACAAGAATTTAGATGTAATTATTATATGTAGTTATAAAATGAAGGAACTAATAGATTATAATTTAGAACATAGATGATTTGATGATGCAAATGTTAGATTTGAAAATGTGTTAAAAATTAAAAAAATCGTTTTTGGAGGGGGAGGGTGATGGGGGGCCGGTAGGGGCTACTTCTACTTTTTTTATTATTTTCTAACGCGTATAATTACAATAAAAATGAAAAATTGACTACAATATTGTTTTTTATTTTATTTTTTAAAGGGCCGATTACTGGAAGAGTCAACCGAGGAAGTTTTGTGATTTTTGTAAATGTTGGACAGCAGATAACAAAGCGGTAAAACACTAATTAAATTAATGAGATAATTTATAAATAATTAATAGAGCACACTTAGCAGTGGCAGATTGAAGAGTTGTAACTTATTTGTAATGTAGTTTTTTAATGAAATTATAATTCAATTGTAATGAAGCAAATTTTGATTTGTAAAAATACAATTAGCTGATTCGTGTATTAGAGTCGCGAGTTTCATGAGAGAGGGAAAAGACATCAAGAAAATGTCAAGAACAAAGTACAAGAGGTCTAGTCAGTCTCATTGTTTGAATATTATCATATAATAAAGTTCTTTAAGAAATTAATAATTCTTTTCATATCTTCTTTCATGAATTCTCCTTTATTACTTTTACATTTAAATTAGAATATTACATTCATCGTTTGTGAATGAAATATCTAAATTCATCACATATATCTGTTATATATGAGCGGATTTTTGTGTTTATGTAGTTCATATCAATGATAGAGTTTAGATAAAGTTTTTAAATTTTTTGTTTTTAGCTGCGAAAGAAAGGGATAGAAGATGCAAGAAAAAAAGAGGAAACTACGTCTTTTCTCGCTCATATGGAAAAGGTGTTGCTTTTTATTCATTAATTAGTTTATTGTTCATTCATTTTTGTTCATTCATTATTGTTCATTCATTTTTGTTCATTCATTTTTGTTTGTTCATCATCGATTGTTATTCATTATTGCTTTTTTATTATTGATATATAAATACTGTTTGCTGTTCGATTAATTGATAAAAGTTAGCAAATAATATGTTAGCTTATTATAATTACTGCATTTATTTCAGTATTTGTAGTGCTTTATTATATTAACTTTATAACGCATTGTATTAATTTTTTATTAATATTATTAGATTAGATGAATTTAAAAGTAAGATAATTTTACAATAGGCGGCAATGAGAAAACTCAAAGAAGATCTCTCAGCCGACCCTAGTTTAGCGAGTCAATATGGCGTCACATTCAAGAATAAGAATCAGGAATCCCCTGCAGCCGGAAAACAGGAAGTAGTTTCAGATAGTCGGGAGGGAATTTGGAGTGAAGCGTACTCACCAGAAGGATATGTTTATTACTGGAACTCCGTAACCCAAGGTCTGAGTTTTACTAAATTTGATTAAAACTTAAGTCAATTTCATTTTAAATTTAAGAAAAAATTCAATTTAAGTCAAATTTCAATTAAACTTGCTTTTTGTTGATTTAAATGATTTTTATTTATTGATTTAATTAAATAATTCATTTTATATATTTAAATGTTCAATTTAATAGAGTCAAGATGGGAGCTTCCTGAAGAACTGATAAATCAACAGACAGGAAGTATTAATAAGCGGGAGAATGATGCAGAAAGTTCAGAAATATTGCGTTCATCCGAAACAGTTTCAGAATCGAACTGTTTTACAGAAACGATTGCTGTTAAAGAACAATGCAAAAACTCTAAAGACCAGGTAGTGAAAGAAAATTCAATTCATCTCTTTGCAGTTTTTCTTTTTGTTTAACTTAATTATTTTATTTCATTGTTTCGTTTACTGCATTTCATGCTAGTGGTAATTCTGTATTAATGAACTCATTTTGCTAGGATACAGATATTTTTGATTTTAATGGTATCTCTTTCTCGAATAACAACTAATAAAAGTGTTCTTATTATTTGACTAGTACAAAAAAGTATATACTAGTTTTAAAACTGAATATACTAGTTTTAAAACTGTATAAGATTTTTATTCGCTTTGTAGATTGCCGCTAAATTAAAGCAGCCGAAAGTAAAGTTAAAAAAATTGCAAAGTTCACTTAATACAGCTGCAAAATTTGAACAGTCTAAGAGTGCAGTGGATAAAGCTGTGGCCGTGAGTGGGTTGTTGAATAAAGGTGAAGAGGATGAGAAAGTGCAAAAAAATTCTGCGGCAAGTCATTCGGCATATGGAGCTTGGCAAGAAGTCAGGAAAGTGGAGTAAGTAATGGAGTTTATTGTTTTTTTAGATTTTAGTTAATAAATTTTAATAAATTCTAAATTTACATTGTTTAAGAAATTTGTGTTAAGTGAATTAACTGTAACATTTTGAATTTTTAAAATAGCAATCCTGTGAATTATTACATTAATTAGCCATGATTCTGAATCGCTTTTGATTGAGGATAAAATTTCTTCTATCAGTGATCAGAATATATTTTTATATTTGTAATTGTAGGACTGAAATAATCGATTATGAACTTCCGATTAAACACGATAATGTAACAGAACAACAGTTTGTCGCGCCTACAGAAGAAAAGAAGAAAATGAAATTTGCGGAAAAAACGATATCGAATTTAGGAGATAATACAGATGAACCTACGGAAGGTTTTAAAAAGAGGAAAATAAATTCCGGAGCACAGCGGAATAGAAATATGCGAAGGGACAAAAATGAAGACGATAATTAGATTGTAATGTTTTTATATATAGAAATGTTTTTATGCATCGACAGTTAATTTTATAAGAAAGTATTTTATAAATGTGAGTTTGTTATTTATTTCAATTTGGAAATTCATTTATGTTAGTGTAATTAAAAATTTTTGATTTTGTATGTAGTTGCTGATGCTAGATTTATGTAAAGCGGAATAGTTATAATTTCAAACTTTAATTAAATCGTGCATAATATAAATAAAATTTAATAGCTTCTGTTGTAACTGCTTTAAAATTCAGTTGCTTATTAATTGCTTTAAGGGTATTTCAATCCAAGTAACTTTCAACAATGCTTTTAACCCAACTGATTTATGAAAAATTGTACTTTATATTATCACTTATATTTATCTTTATCCATTTATTCTTATGATAACATGTACAATCTTTATTTCTTAAATTGTTAGGATTCGGAATTTGATAATTTTAGGATGATATTGGATAAAAAATCGCCCCCACATTAAAAAAAATCAATTTATAGCAATGCTAGAATGTAAACAGGATGTATATCATATTTCACACACCTATTAATTTATACCAAATAATGAATAAATTACAACAAAACTAGTAAAATATTTGATGCTATTAATCTTTATCCATGGAATCGATTCTCCAGGGCTGGCTTATTAAATCTCCCCCGGAGAAAAAATCTTTTGGAAATTGGAGCCTCTTCGGTGCAGTTAGTATAATTTTTATGATTTTATTATTAATTATTATGAGTAATAATTATAATTATTACTCATTTTTACAAGTATAAGGGTTCCTATACTTATTATATAAATAATAATTTTAAATCTTGTAAATTTTGATTAAAACTAGTGGTAAAGTTATTATATTTTAATAACACAAAAATTAATTTATGGTTTTAGACTTAACCCTAACTCTAACCCTAACCTAACCAGTAGTCTTGACGAATAATCCTTTGACGAATCGTCCTTTGACGAAAGGTCCGCACACCCAATTTACTCTTTATGTAGTTAGCTAATTTCTTTATAATCTAATATGTCTTAAATATATTAAATTTTATTCTGGCACTTTTCTCTAGAAATGGCGACGTCGTTATTTTGTCCTCTACGCTCCACCTTCAGTTGAAGGAATCCCAGATGCCTACACAGCCATCCTCGAGTACTACACCAGCAAGAAGCTAAACAATAAACGCGGAAGTATCAATCTGGCTGAGTGTGAGGAAGTTATGAGTGGATTGGACTCGGATGTTTATAAACACGTGTTTGGTTTGCAAACGATGCACAAGGATCAGAAGAGAATGTATTATCTTGTGACTGAGACTGAAGCTGAGATGAATAAATGGGTCAATACTCTTATACGTGTTCTCGGTCTTGCACAGAATGGTTTGTTATTTAGTAGAAATCTTTTAAAAGCTAAATGTCTATAAGGTACATTAAATATCTTTACATTCATTAAGTATATTAGAAGTGCAATAAATATCTTTCATTCATTAAAGATAGAAGTATACAGGAAAAACATAGGATTAAAGAGAGGAAGTAGATACAATTTAGTCTGTTAATATTTTCAATATGAGTATATTTCAGATATTAATTAAAATAATATTCCTACAGCAGTCCTGAGTTATTATGAAATTAAATGTTTATAGTGACTAAATGACTAATTATACGAATCCAAATTAAAAACATTTCTTTTAATTTTTTATCAGATGATCGTGTCGCCCTCCCCCCCACCCTAATTGAATCCCGTTATCCCGCATCAGCCAACCGATCCATCCCTAACAAACAATCCACCGTGCGCCCGCGACCTAACTTCTCCACCCACCCCACGAACAAATCCCTCTCCCCTGATACTTCCCGGTCAACCATAATCGGACTTAGTCCTTTCAGTCGACTAAACGTGTCTGAGCCAAATCTTTTGGATTCTTTGGACTCCTCTAATATCTCCTCCCCCCCTAGATCGAATAATCGATTACGTAGCGGAAGTTCCGTGCCGGATTTCGATCAAATAGGTTACTCACCCCCTCTACCGGATCGTTCATTCAGCCCACCGAAAGATGACGCACCATTTCATTTAGCGGGGGTGGGGAGAGAGTTCATGAAGCTACCGCCGAGACCTGGGGAGACAAGCGGGGTGGGGAGAAGTGAAGGGGGATACCCCCCGGGGGTGAAGGGGTTCCCGCGCGTTGGTCATAGATCAAATGAAGATTTAGAGGTTGTTAGATCGTCGACGTATGATCAACCGAAGCAGAGTTATTACGATAGAAGCGATTCAAAAAGCGATGTACGGAATGGTATTGGATTGCGCGCTAGGTCGGTGGATGAACAGAATTACGACGCGCCACCTGGTGGCGTACAAGGAGATGAATGTTACGATAGACCGCCCATTAGTTCTAATAAATTGTTTGAGAATCAGTCGGTTGGGAAAAGCGGATCGCCGAGTAAATTTAATCAAACGGGTAGACAGGAAGTAGAAATAGAGGGGAATAAATCGGGGCTTGTTCGAAGGAGTAATGTAAGACAGGAATCATTGGAGGATATGTATAATATTCCGCAAAGTCAACAGGAAGTTTACAATGTTCCGCAGAATCAACAAGAGTTGTATAATATGCCTAGAAATAAAGATTCTCAACATTTTTCACCGGTCGCGTTAAAAGTTTCAAACCCACCTTCGAGGCAGAATAATTTCTCTGACGATCGTCGTACGCAATTCTCAACTCAGTCAAATTCTTCATCGCAAGAGATTTATAATACCCCGTCACCTCGTGAAATATATAACGTTCCGTCGCAACAGGAAGTCTACAACATTCCAAATTCTTCATCCCCCGGGGCGAAATCGCCGCAACGTCGTAGATCAAAGCGACGTGATGTAAATGATATCGATTCAAAACGACGTGAAACCGAAGGTCCTATGGATGTTTATGATATGCCGAAACAGGCTTCATTCGATGCTAAATATACCCCGGGGAACTCCAGGATTATTTCTCAGGGGGATATTTACGATTCCCCTCCTAGTAATTCAGGGGTGGTGGGTTTAACGGGGGGTCAAAAAGGATCAGATATCGGGGATCAGATGTACGATGTGCCCCCTCAAGGTGCGCCACCTCCGAAACCAGCGAGAAAGCCGATGCCTCGCTCGTTGCAGGGGAAAACTACGGAATTTCCAAGCGCTGGGGAAGTCGATATGGGGGGGAAGGGAGGGACGGAGGGTGGGAGGGATTTATTAAACGCGGGGGGGTTGAGGGGGGAAGGGGAGAGAGGGGAGGGGGAGCAATCGCAGAGGTTAAGTTCAAAATCATCGAGTAAGTTGATGATTTTGAACAGAAGAAAGTTTTAGCTATCAGTTATTAATTATAATTAATTATTATTAATTATAATTAATTATTATTAATTATTATTAATTATTATTAATTATTATTAAGATCATTTTTAAGATGATGTAGTGAATTTTTAATGATAGTTATAGAAAGTTTTATTTTCAGTGTATTATTGTTAAGTTTATCTGTGTACAAAAATAATTAAAGATCTTGTAATTTGTGAATTTTTGATATTAAGTCTGTTTTTATTGATATTGTTGTTTATTGTTGTTTGCTGTTGTTTATTGCTTAGTGTTGTATAAACCAAACGAGTCGGGGCTCTCTTCATCTCCTTCTTACATAGCAAGGAAACAGCAGCAAGGATTACAACTACAACTACAAGACTCTATAAGATTCACTCAACGAAGCAAAAGCTTTAAGAGATCTCTCTCAAGGTAAACTGAACTATATGTCAAGTTTGTTTTGTATTCTTTTTAATTTAGGTTCTTTCATTATATCTAGTTTTTAGTTTTATTTAATTTAAGCTTAGTTTGGGCAAGTGCTGCTATCGATTTGAAAGATATTAGACGAATGAAGTTTTTTTAAATGTTTGCTGTAGTTGAAAATTGGCAGCGTTTGTATAATTATGAACTTTAAAATTATTAGAATAAAGTTGCATTGAAATCTAATATCTAGTTTAGCAAAAAAGATTGCGTTCGCTGAATTAAGAGTTTTGCTGAAGGGTGCGGCAAGGAGAATATTGCAAGTCACCCTTTTAGTAACAGAAACCTTTAGTAATATGTTCTTAGTAGTTTTCTTTTCATAAGTATTATTAAATTTTTAATTTTATCTTGCTCTATTTTTAAATTGTTTTTAATTTTAAGTTAGTATCAATTTTTCTGATGTTTTTAGTCAACAGAGAAGTGCATTGCCTTTACCTACAAAGAGAATCGTTGAACGCAACGATTCATCATCATCATCAGACGATATTGATGACGAGGATTAGAATGATTGTTATTATCATTTTTATTATTAAATTTGACAGTTTTTATCGATGACTTTTGGTCTAGAATTTGCCTTGTAATTGAGTTTATTGAATCATTCTGCATTTGTACGTATTGTCAGTGTCTTGCCTTTTTTTATAAGTTAGACTTGAACCCATGGTATCGAGTTTTTATATGATTTTGAGTTAAATTGTGTTCTGATTGCGTTATAAACTCGAGTTTTTCTAATAAGTGGTGCCTTTAGCATGTGAATGAAGCATTATTTCTAAGTTGATTTGATATATTTAATCATTTTGAGTAATAAAAAGCGTGTAAATAAATGAACTGTGTTAGATTATTTTGATACTATGTTACGCCCTATTGTAGTTTTTTGATCATTTGTATTGATGATTTGTAATTTTATCTATGCTGTATGTTTCAGCTTTTTTAATGTACTAGTTACAGAGAAGCTTTTTGATTAGATATTACGGCGAGATGTTTTTGCCACTTTAAAGTGTCCTTATAATTAATTTTTACCAGTGATAACACACAAGTGATCTTATTTTATTCATTTTGTTAAAGTATATATCTTTACTCTGCAATTATTAACGATGCGTTAATATAGTGTATATGAATATAATATTATATTAATGTATATAAATATACCGTGTGTTTTGCAACTATTCGATGCATTTGAAAAATTAAAGCTATACTATTTTAGGTGTGAAAATTTTAACAGTTTTAAGCGCTAGCTTGTAGTTATATATTTTTGATATTCTTGTATTGGAGTTTAGTACATTTATAATTAGAGTAATCTTTCATTAAATAACATTCCATAATATTTAGATATATTGCGTGTTTTTATTGATTTATTGTGAAATAATTTAGATGATATTTTATTATTATTATCTTATCTGGTCTTGAAATAAAGATTATAGTGAAATACTTTTAAAAATTGAACGATATTGTTCTAATTTTTCTTTTAACATTTGTCAATATTTACTGAATAAAATGATACAATTATTCTCGAGCGTTCGTGTTGTTATATTTTACGTCAAAATATAAAATAAACTATAACAGACTTTCAGTCATCTTAGCATTAGCTTTATATTAGTACTATCCATGGTGTAAAAAAGCAAAGCATTTTAAAATGCTGATAACTTAGCAATTTATCAGTGGTCTTTATAATATTAAACTGGATAGACTACTCAGAAATGCGCTATAATAAATCTATCAGAATCTTCTTCTGCTAGATTTGAATTAACGGATTGTTCAATTTTCTCAGTCACATGTTTTTTCACTTTAGATCTATTTAATGACATATCTAGACTTAATTCATCGGATTCTGACTCAATTTTCGAACCAACATCTTTAGACTTTGTTTTAACAGCTCTCAACTGAAATGAAGAATCATTCAATTGCTTTATCCTGCTGAAATCCATGGCTTCATTTCTAGTTTTACTAAATAGTTCCTTTTTAACCAAAAATTCACCGCTTGTAGATTCTGCTGCATCAGTTATTTGTTGTGTTACGGAGACGTTCATATTTTGCTGAAATTTATTTTCCGGAGATGATTTAGTTCTTTGCAAAGCTGTAGGTCTTGGTAATGTTGCTGGGGCCGGTTGCTTCTTAATTACTGTCTTCTTTACATCTTCATTCGTCTCGTTATTTTGTTTGCCATATTGATCACTTCGTTCTTCACAAAATTGTTCTTTAATTTCTTCTTTTCCTGCAGTAATCAGCCTGTGTGATGTGATTTTTGGTTTCTGTTCATTTGCAACACTGTTTCTAATTACACCAAGAGAAACATTTCTTCTCACACTTGAAGGACGAACAAGCTGTTCAGTAACGTTTTGTTCAACTAAACTTGCTTTATTTTTCTTCTGCACTATTTCAATTTGTGGCTTTAATTTCGTTTCATTTTTGTGTAATGTTTCTGTTTGTAGATTTAATTTTGTCCGATCTTTTTCATAGTTTTGATCAGATGTCTGATCTACTTTTAGTGAATAAAAATTGCTACTCCTATCTATTTTTCTAGGTTTCTCAATGTCACTGCTACATTTTGCATGCATGTTTTCTTCACTTTGTTTGTTTAGCAACTGACCTTTTACTTTAGCATCTTGGCCTCCTGACAAACTGCCTTTATAATTGACATTAACTGACTGCCTGACAACTGATTTTTCAATCGCTGTGTCCACCACAGACTGTTTCAATTTACTTGATGTAGATTCTGTGCTTTGTACTTCTTCACTTTGTTTTCTACTTGAAACTATTGGTTTCTTTGCTACAGTCGGTGGACCTGATTTCATCGATTTTCTTTTAGCTGTAGTTTGATCTTCAGAAAACGTTGTACTTTCAAATACATTTGGCGATACTGTACTTTTATTAGTATTCAAAACTGACTGGCGTTTTTCAAGTTGACTAGATGCTTCATTTTGAGATTTATTAACACTGCTTTGTTGTGAGAATGGTTTAGTGTTTAGTTTAGAATCTTTTAGTTCAGTCTTCAAACTGACTGGCTTGAAATCTGTCTTAATTTGAATCAAACTGCCAACATGTTCAACTGATGTTTCTTTGTCCAAATTTAATTGTGACTGATTAAACAAAGATTGTTGGGAATCACACACCTTTTTATTGATTTCTTTAGGATTATAAATAAGCTGCTTATTTAAACTATCTTCCACTTTTACATGCAGTTGTAAATCTTCGTCAGTTTCTGCTTTTAAATCCATTTCCCCTCCTTTGCTAAACAGAAAACCAGCTTGAGGCAAATATTTCTTACGAAGTACAACGCTTGTACTTTTTCCATCTGTGTCTTCCGCACTTTGTACAGTAATTTCTACTTTGTTTTTTCCACTAGGTTCGCTATGTGATGGAAAAACTTCATCATCATAATTTCCATGATCGACACCTCGAAGAAAATCTTCACTTTGCAGACGTTCTGTTCGTGAAGCTCTGAGAAGAGATTCAACTGACTTAGTTGGGTAAATGGATAGAGGATGCAAACGTTTTGTGTCAAAAACTGTTCAAAAATTGTATTAATATAAATCGGTATTTTAAACAAGTGAATATAAAATAAATAGTTTAAAGTTTAAATATAGTGACTACGTAATCACTAAATAAATGCAGATATTACGATTTTTTGATTATTATGTAAACGTTTGCAGAATGAATGAAGACATAAAGTTAAAAAATATTACAAGCGCAAAGTACTATATTTTTTATAATAATTTACCAAGAAATTCAATACTTTTAAATCCTATAAAATTGAAACATATAATATTTAAGCTGTAATATTTATGATGTAAGTTGTATCAAGCTGACTGTAAACAAATAGTAAAAACATACCATCAGCAGTTGCCGTCATATCACTACACATCGCAGTGTAGGGTGTCGATAGATCACCACATAAACCAGTATAGGGAGTGAGAGGTTGATCATTATCACTACAATCCAGATCTGTGCTTGTTGATCCAGCAATAGGTGCGAGAAGAGATGCAGATGACTGAACGACCGCTACATGTTTTTTCAACTCAACGATCTGTTCGTTGAGTAGCAAAAGCTGACGCACCATGTGTAAATCCATATCAATTAGTGACGACTATATTAATGGAAAAAATCTAAGATTAATATCTGAAGTTACTGTAAATACTATTCAAAAGTTGACAATTTTACACTAGTAGGTAGATTAAAGTTCTAGAGTTTCTAAATGGAACAAGACAAATTAAAATAGTATACTGTTTTTTTATATTTATATATGTGTTGAATTGCCCTATTGGCGAAATAATGATTTATGTATACCAGTTCACTATTTAGATTAGTAATCGTTTCGACTTGTTTTGTTGTTAATCTATTGAGTGTTCTCTCAGTCTCAGCTGTAGCCACTCTTGTCTTGAGGCGTTCAGCTGACCTCAATCGCGACACGTAAAAATTGCGACACTGATTGGAAATCTCTGTCCCAGACATCTTTGCAATCTCAAAGTTTACACACTTGACACTGTGTATCAGAATTACTTTTGAATTGCCAGCGGTGAGGGAGGGTGAGAGTAGTATTTTGTTATTATAGCTTAATACTTATAATATTAACAACTTTAGTTGCTTATAAACTACCGACAATAAACTATAGGCATAGTCTTACGTGATTTTCTCTTAAAATATCAACATACACACCAGTTCTATTTTTAGTTGCTTGGTGATTTTATAAATTACAAAAAACTCGAATTTAAAGTTTATAGTAAGATTCAATATTCGTTTTTAGCTAGACAAGCTAAACAACAAGCGGTTGACGACTTGATATCAAAAAATAATCTTATTTGTTAATTTCTGACATAGAGTAGTAAAATAGGCTACTATAAAAATGATACACATTCCTAATTTCATCAACTGCTACAATGTCAATCTGTAATTTTCATTTCCTTTCAACTGTAGCTCTGTACTTATCCAGCTCTTACAGATAAAGCGTATCATAAAACAATAACACAATGACACAAATGACACAATATGTACGATTTGCTGCATTAGAATCAACATTGTGATCCAAAATACATTATTTATCTAGCAAGTCTACACTCTAAGATATTTTGATATGAATAAAGTGGAGTCATATTTTTACGGAGCGCACTGTAACTTAGTAGCTGAGAGTCAATTTCAAGTCGAGTCAACTATAATTACATCGTTTGCGAAAGACGTAATCCCAATGCGCCCTTATAGAGTTGTACATTCGAACAACTAGTACTGTTCAAGTGTATGCTTAAATTAGTTCACGGTAGTTTTTAATTCTTCATAAACGTATTTTTTCGTTTTCAAATTCTCTTCGAGTAAACAAAATCTCTTCTAGTAAACATTCTATACGAAACTTATTAATACTTAAGTATTCCAGAGAAGTTTTCGATGAAACTTATTCGAGTAGTATTAATCTAATGTTAAAATAATAAGTGAATTTTTACACGAATTAATTGATTTATTTTATTTCTCTTGGATTCATTTTTGTTTAACAATTTTACAGTAAAATAAAAAATTATGCATCGGTATTTTATCAGCTGATATTTCATAAGGCTAGTCAGTTGCAGCATGTGTAGGCTACTATAGATCCTGCTGCATAGTTGGATAAAAGCCTCAGGGCTTGCAATTAACTTGCATCCTGAAAGTGCAACAAACTATCAACTGTTTAAACAAGGATACAAGTGTAACCCTGTTAGGTCACTGTTCTTTATATTAACTTTGTTTTAGTTTCAACTTTTCAAAATATGGAATAGGCCTTTCAAAATTTAAAGAAGATCATAGATTTTAATTATCCAGTTAATAATATGCCTTCTGTTAATGCTATGCGGTTGAATAATGCTGAATTAAGCATTTATATTACTATAATGGATAATACTATGACATAACACAAATTGAAAGAAATAAAAACTAACAAAACAAAATCGAGTGTCAGTAAACTAACAATTTATAAAATCATAAAATAGCCATACATGATTTTATCCGTTACCAACACTAATTATAAAGCTTACTCTAATCTACAATATATAAGAAAACATACCTAAGAGTAAAATTAATGTTCTTATTTCATTAATAATATTGATCATTATTTAACACGTCAAGATTGATGTTAACACTCATAATATAAACTTAATCCGCTTGATATTAAACCAATCTTAACGAAGATGTTATTCCTACATACTAAATAAGATACAATACATCAATTTAAACCATTCTCAGAATATCTGTTCACTATGAGCATCATCGCAAGATCTAAAAAAGTATAGTTCTAAACACTCCAGCAAATTGCCTTTAATATTCAATTAAAATTTCAGATGTTCTATAAGTTCAGTATAATCTTTACCAAACAATGCTAATTTCTAACTTAAATTAAGCAGCTCTATCTCGGATCTTCTTGTAGACCATTACCCCAGCCGCTGTTAGACCAACCAGACACACGGCCTTGCCCAGCCAGCAGAAAGTCGTCCTTGTCCTCGAGCAGTTATCCACCTGATCTCCAGTGCAACAAATAGCCGGGTCACTCCTGCTAGCCGCGTACTTCGTCTTGAGACACTCGCGGGACTGATTCATCTCTAGTTTACCCATATCAGGACAACAAGGATTCGGAGTGCAACACGTGTTTGGACAGCAAGGTTTAGGCAGACAACAACATACGCAACAACACCCGCATGGTTTACCTGAGGGTAGAGGTCTCTCGCAGGGATTCCGCATGACGCAAGGATCGGGTTTCTGTTTTGGACAACAAGGGTTGCTACTGGGACAACCAGTGTTGCAGTTGTTGTCAGTGTTAGCGCAGCAGCGTGGTGAGGGGTTCTCACAACAACTTGAGTTTGGCATGATTAGACGGGGGGGTTTAGCTTCGGGGGAGCCGCTGAACCATGATAGCCATCCATCGCTGCCGCAGGGATCGAGACCTGGACGATTAGGAGGGAGGCATGATTTGCTGGCCACTTCCCTACCATCTGGATTCCGCTGAGTTCCGTTTGTGGAGCTGTTTCTTTTTTCTTCTTTTTCGCCGGATTTGTTCTTGAGAGAAATTGTTCTACATCTAACCTTAGGGCAGCAGTTCATGTTTGAATTGTTTGATTTCGCCTTTTGATTTAAAAAGGACGTTAATCTAAGTTTTACAGTTGAAATATATCTTGTTTTCCTTTGATGAATTTACTTGCTGTTATTTGTAAATGATGTTAACTATTTCAGTATAGAACAACTGATATTCTAAAATGATATCAAAATATATTATCACACTTTCAGTCATATATTATGTATATTAGCGAAATTCATTAGACCCTTTATAGACTATAGTGTGTATTTAAGTATAAATCTTAAAACTAACAATAACATAATCGTTAACCGGTCTAATTTACGCTTTTCTGCATTCATGTCTATTTAAAACTTTCAAGTTAAATACTGTTACAATGCTACAGAAACTTTTAACTTTAGTTTAATTTTAAAATATATTAATAAAAAAATATTTACATGATGTTATAAAGTCCTTTTTGTTGCTCTTGGTGTTCAAAATTTTGTACTGAATTTATTTTGTTGATTACCTACGTCATCGTTCTTGTCGTGGCTTGCTTGGCGCACAACTTTAATCTTTTCTATCTTAAATCTTTTTTGTGTTAAAGACTTTTATAAGGCAGATTTTATTTATTAAACAAAATATTGTCACTTGTCGAATTTCTCTTTTATTCAGCTCTAATTTACCGATAAAGCTTTAAACATATTTATTGCAAAAGAAAGTTATTTTTACATTTTAGAAGAAAAATAGAATGTCGTATAAATGTATGTTTAACAAATGTCTCATGAACATATATAGCTACTTGAAAATATATAGACAAATCTATAAAAAAAACCAACATACTATATAGAACATACAAAGAGAAATGAACCAATTGTTTTAAGCGATAAATGAGGCTAACCATTATCAAAACAAACGATTTGCAATGAAATAAAACATTAGTCTGTCCCTTAATATAGTGGTATAAAAAAATCTATCATCAGCCTGAATCTCCCTCTAAGATGGTGCGGGATTGGAGTCCGCAGTGCGCAACAGCTGGCACCGTCTGCCTTTTTGGCATCCGCTGCTGCTGCCACTGAGCTC